>JAKDEW010000064.1:0-267537 GCA_021963965.1 Artemisiospiza belli
CCCTAACCCTAACCCTAACCCTAACCCTAACCCTAACCCTAACCCTAACCCTAACCCTAACCCTAACCCTAACCCTAACCCTAACCCTAACCCTAACCCTAACCCTAACCCTAACCCTAACCCTAACCCTAACCCTAACCCTAACCCTAACCCTAACCCTAACCCTAACCCTAACCCTAACCCTAACCCTAACCCTAACCCTAACCCTAACCCTAACCCTAACCCTAACCCTAACCCTAACCCTAACCCTAACCCTAACCCTAACCCTAACCCTAACCCTAACCCTAACCCTAACCCTAACCCTAACCCTAACCCTAACCCTAACCCTAACCCTAACCCTAACCCTAACCCTAACCCTAACCCTAACCCTAACCCTAACCCTAACCCTAACCCTAACCCTAACCCTAACCCTAACCCTAACCCTAACCTAACCCTAACCCTAACCCTAACCCTAACCCTAACCCTAACCCTAACCCTAACCCTAACCCTAACCCTAACCCTAACCCTAACCCTAACCCTAACCCTAACCCTAACCCTAACCCTAACCCTAACCCTAACCCTAACCCTAACCCTAACCCTAACCCTAACCCTAACCCTAACCCTAACCCTAACCCTAACCCTAACCCTAACCCTAACCCTAACCCTAACCCTAACCCTAACCCTAACCCTAACCCTAACCCTAACCCTAACCCTAACCCTAACCCTAACCCTAACCCTAACCCTAACCCTAACCCTAACCCTAACCCTAACCCTAACCCTAACCCTAACCCTAACCCTAACCCTAACCCTAACCCTAACCCTAACCCTAACCCTAACCCTAACCCTAACCCTAACCCTAACCCTAACCCTAACCCTAACCCTAACCCTAACCCTAACCCTAACCCTAACCCTAACCCTAACCCTAACCCTAACCCTAACCCTAACCCTAACCCTAACCCTAACCCTAACCCTAACCCTAACCCTAACCCTAACCCTAACCCTAACCCTAACCCTAACCCTAACCCTAACCCTAACCCTAACCCTAACCCTAACCCTAACCCTAACCCTAACCCTAACCCTAACCCTAACCCTAACCCTAACCCTAACCCTAACCCTAACCCTAACCCTAACCCTAACCCTAACCCTAACCCTAACCCTAACCCTAACCCTAACCCTAACCCTAACCCTAACCCTAACCCTAACCCTAACCCTAACCCTAACCCTAACCCTAACCCTAACCCTAACCCTAACCCTAACCCTAACCCTAACCCTAACCCTAACCCTAACCCTAACCCTAACCCTAACCCTAACCCTAACCCTAACCCTAACCCTAACCCTAACCCTAACCCTAACCCTAACCCTAACCCTAACCCTAACCCTAACCCTAACCCTAACCCTAACCCTAACCCTAACCCTAACCCTAACCCTAACCCTAACCCTAACCCTAACCCTAACCCTAACCCTAACCCTAACCCTAACCCTAACCCTAACCCTAACCCTAACCCTAACCCTAACCCTAACCCTAACCCTAACCCTAACCCTAACCCTAACCCTAACCCTAACCCTAACCCTAACCCTAACCCTAACCCTAACCCTAACCCTAACCCTAACCCTAACCCTAACCCTAACCCTAACCCTAACCCTAACCCTAACCCTAACCCTAACCCTAACCCTAACCCTAACCCTAACCCTAACCCTAACCCTAACCCTAACCCTAACCCTAACCCTAACCCTAACCCTAACCCTAACCCTAACCCTAACCCTAACCCTAACCCTAACCCTAACCCTAACCCTAACCCTAACCCTAACCCTAACCCTAACCCTAACCCTAACCCTAACCCTAACCCTAACCCTAACCCTAACCCTAACCCTAACCCTAACCCTAACCCTAACCCTAACCCTAACCCTAACCCTAACCCTAACCCTAACCCTAACCCTAACCCTAACCCTAACCCTAACCCTAACCCTAACCCTAACCCTAACCCTAACCCTAACCCTAACCCTAACCCTAACCCTAACCCTAACCCTAACCCTAACCCTAACCCTAACCCTAACCCTAACCCTAACCCTAACCCTAACCCTAACCCTAACCCTAACCCTAACCCTAACCCTAACCCTAACCCTAACCCTAACCCTAACCCTAACCCTAACCCTAACCCTAACCCTAACCCTAACCCTAACCCTAACCCTAACCCTAACCCTAACCCTAACCCTAACCCTAACCCTAACCCTAACCCTAACCCTAACCCTAACCCTAACCCTAACCCTAACCCTAACCCTAACCCTAACCCTAACCCTAACCCTAACCCTAACCCTAACCCTAACCCTAACCCTAACCCTAACCCTAACCCTAACCCTAACCCTAACCCTAACCCTAACCCTAACCCTAACCCTAACCCTAACCCTAACCCTAACCCTAACCCTAACCCTAACCCTAACCCTAACCCTAACCCTAACCCTAACCCTAACCCTAACCCTAACCCTAACCCTAACCCTAACCCTAACCCTAACCCTAACCCTAACCCTAACCCTAACCCTAACCCTAACCCTAACCCTAACCCTAACCCTAACCCTAACCCTAACCCTAACCCTAACCCTAACCCTAACCCTAACCCTAACCCTAACCCTAACCCTAACCCTAACCCTAACCCTAACCCTAACCCTAACCCTAACCCTAACCCTAACCCTAACCCTAACCCTAACCCTAACCCTAACCCTAACCCTAACCCTAACCCTAACCCTAACCCTAACCCTAACCCTAACCCTAACCCTAACCCTAACCCTAACCCTAACCCTAACCCTAACCCTAACCCTAACCCTAACCCTAACCCTAACCCTAACCCTAACCCTAACCCTAACCCTAACCCTAACCCTAACCCTAACCCTAACCCTAACCCTAACCCTAACCCTAACCCTAACCCTAACCCTAACCCTAACCCTAACCCTAACCCTAACCCTAACCCTAACCCTAACCCTAACCCTAACCCTAACCCTAACCCTAACCCTAACCCTAACCCTAACCCTAACCCTAACCCTAACCCTAACCCTAACCCTAACCCTAACCCTAACCCTAACCCTAACCCTAACCCTAACCCTAACCCTAACCCTAACCCTAACCCTAACCCTAACCCTAACCCTAACCCTAACCCTAACCCTAACCCTAACCCTAACCCTAACCCTAACCCTAACCCTAACCCTAACCCTAACCCTAACCCTAACCCTAACCCTAACCCTAACCCTAACCCTAACCCTAACCCTAACCCTAACCCTAACCCTAACCCTAACCCTAACCCTAACCCTAACCCTAACCCTAACCCTAACCCTAACCCTAACCCTAACCCTAACCCTAACCCTAACCCTAACCCTAACCCTAACCCTAACCCTAACCCTAACCCTAACCCTAACCCTAACCCTAACCCTAACCCTAACCCTAACCCTAACCCTAACCCTAACCCTAACCCTAACCCTAACCCTAACCCTAACCCTAACCCTAACCCTAACCCTAACCCTAACCCTAACCCTAACCCTAACCCTAACCCTAACCCTAACCCTAACCCTAACCCTAACCCTAACCCTAACCCTAACCCTAACCCTAACCCTAACCCTAACCCTAACCCTAACCCTAACCCTAACCCTAACCCTAACCCTAACCCTAACCCTAACCCTAACCCTAACCCTAACCCTAACCCTAACCCTAACCCTAACCCTAACCCTAACCCTAACCCTAACCCTAACCCTAACCCTAACCCTAACCCTAACCCTAACCCTAACCCTAACCCTAACCCTAACCCTAACCCTAACCCTAACCCTAACCCTAACCCTAACCCTAACCCTAACCCTAACCCTAACCCTAACCCTAACCCTAACCCTAACCCTAACCCTAACCCTAACCCTAACCCTAACCCTAACCCTAACCCTAACCCTAACCCTAACCCTAACCCTAACCCTAACCCTAACCCTAACCCTAACCCTAACCCTAACCCTAACCCTAACCCTAACCCTAACCCTAACCCTAACCCTAACCCTAACCCTAACCCTAACCCTAACCCTAACCCTAACCCTAACCCTAACCCTAACCCTAACCCTAACCCTAACCCTAACCCTAACCCTAACCCTAACCCTAACCCTAACCCTAACCCTAACCCTAACCCTAACCCTAACCCTAACCCTAACCCTAACCCTAACCCTAACCCTAACCCTAACCCTAACCCTAACCCTAACCCTAACCCTAACCCTAACCCTAACCCTAACCCTAACCCTAACCCTAACCCTAACCCTAACCCTAACCCTAACCCTAACCCTAACCCTAACCCTAACCCTAACCCTAACCCTAACCCTAACCCTAACCCTAACCCTAACCCTAACCCTAACCCTAACCCTAACCCTAACCCTAACCCTAACCCTAACCCTAACCCTAACCCTAACCCTAACCCTAACCCTAACCCTAACCCTAACCCTAACCCTAACCCTAACCCTAACCCTAACCCTAACCCTAACCCTAACCCTAACCCTAACCCTAACCCTAACCCTAACCCTAACCCTAACCCTAACCCTAACCCTAACCCTAACCCTAACCCTAACCCTAACCCTAACCCTAACCCTAACCCTAACCCTAACCCTAACCCTAACCCTAACCCTAACCCTAACCCTAACCCTAACCCTAACCCTAACCCTAACCCTAACCCTAACCCTAACCCTAACCCTAACCCTAACCCTAACCCTAACCCTAACCCTAACCCTAACCCTAACCCTAACCCTAACCCTAACCCTAACCCTAACCCTAACCCTAACCCTAACCCTAACCCTAACCCTAACCCTAACCCTAACCCTAACCCTAACCCTAACCCTAACCCTAACCCTAACCCTAACCCTAACCCTAACCCTAACCCTAACCCTAACCCTAACCCTAACCCTAACCCTAACCCTAACCCTAACCCTAACCCTAACCCTAACCCTAACCCTAACCCTAACCCTAACCCTAACCCTAACCCTAACCCTAACCCTAACCCTAACCCTAACCCTAACCCTAACCCTAACCCTAACCCTAACCCTAACCCTAACCCTAACCCTAACCCTAACCCTAACCCTAACCCTAACCCTAACCCTAACCCTAACCCTAACCCTAACCCTAACCCTAACCCTAACCCTAACCCTAACCCTAACCCTAACCCTAACCCTAACCCTAACCCTAACCCTAACCCTAACCCTAACCCTAACCCTAACCCTAACCCTAACCCTAACCCTAACCCTAACCCTAACCCTAACCCTAACCCTAACCCTAACCCTAACCCTAACCCTAACCCTAACCCTAACCCTAACCCTAACCCTAACCCTAACCCTAACCCTAACCCTAACCCTAACCCTAACCCTAACCCTAACCCTAACCCTAACCCTAACCCTAACCCTAACCCTAACCCTAACCCTAACCCTAACCCTAACCCTAACCCTAACCCTAACCCTAACCCTAACCCTAACCCTAACCCTAACCCTAACCCTAACCCTAACCCTAACCCTAACCCTAACCCTAACCCTAACCCTAACCCTAACCCTAACCCTAACCCTAACCCTAACCCTAACCCTAACCCTAACCCTAACCCTAACCCTAACCCTAACCCTAACCCTAACCCTAACCCTAACCCTAACCCTAACCCTAACCCTAACCCTAACCCTAACCCTAACCCTAACCCTAACCCTAACCCTAACCCTAACCCTAACCCTAACCCTAACCCTAACCCTAACCCTAACCCTAACCCTAACCCTAACCCTAACCCTAACCCTAACCCTAACCCTAACCCTAACCCTAACCCTAACCCTAACCCTAACCCTAACCCTAACCCTAACCCTAACCCTAACCCTAACCCTAACCCTAACCCTAACCCTAACCCTAACCCTAACCCTAACCCTAACCCTAACCCTAACCCTAACCCTAACCCTAACCCTAACCCTAACCCTAACCCTAACCCTAACCCTAACCCTAACCCTAACCCTAACCCTAACCCTAACCCTAACCCTAACCCTAACCCTAACCCTAACCCTAACCCTAACCCTAACCCTAACCCTAACCCTAACCCTAACCCTAACCCTAACCCTAACCCTAACCCTAACCCTAACCCTAACCCTAACCCTAACCCTAACCCTAACCCTAACCCTAACCCTAACCCTAACCCTAACCCTAACCCTAACCCTAACCCTAACCCTAACCCTAACCCTAACCCTAACCCTAACCCTAACCCTAACCCTAACCCTAACCCTAACCCTAACCCTAACCCTAACCCTAACCCTAACCCTAACCCTAACCCTAACCCTAACCCTAACCCTAACCCTAACCCTAACCCTAACCCTAACCCTAACCCTAACCCTAACCCTAACCCTAACCCTAACCCTAACCCTAACCCTAACCCTAACCCTAACCCTAACCCTAACCCTAACCCTAACCCTAACCCTAACCCTAACCCTAACCCTAACCCTAACCCTAACCCTAACCCTAACCCTAACCCTAACCCTAACCCTAACCCTAACCCTAACCCTAACCCTAACCCTAACCCTAACCCTAACCCTAACCCTAACCCTAACCCTAACCCTAACCCTAACCCTAACCCTAACCCTAACCCTAACCCTAACCCTAACCCTAACCCTAACCCTAACCCTAACCCTAACCCTAACCCTAACCCTAACCCTAACCCTAACCCTAACCCTAACCCTAACCCTAACCCTAACCCTAACCCTAACCCTAACCCTAACCCTAACCCTAACCCTAACCCTAACCCTAACCCTAACCCTAACCCTAACCCTAACCCTAACCCTAACCCTAACCCTAACCCTAACCCTAACCCTAACCCTAACCCTAACCCTAACCCTAACCCTAACCCTAACCCTAACCCTAACCCTAACCCTAACCCTAACCCTAACCCTAACCCTAACCCTAACCCTAACCCTAACCCTAACCCTAACCCTAACCCTAACCCTAACCCTAACCCTAACCCTAACCCTAACCCTAACCCTAACCCTAACCCTAACCCTAACCCTAACCCTAACCCTAACCCTAACCCTAACCCTAACCCTAACCCTAACCCTAACCCTAACCCTAACCCTAACCCTAACCCTAACCCTAACCCTAACCCTAACCCTAACCCTAACCCTAACCCTAACCCTAACCCTAACCCTAACCCTAACCCTAACCCTAACCCTAACCCTAACCCTAACCCTAACCCTAACCCTAACCCTAACCCTAACCCTAACCCTAACCCTAACCCTAACCCTAACCCTAACCCTAACCCTAACCCTAACCCTAACCCTAACCCTAACCCTAACCCTAACCCTAACCCTAACCCTAACCCTAACCCTAACCCTAACCCTAACCCTAACCCTAACCCTAACCCTAACCCTAACCCTAACCCTAACCCTAACCCTAACCCTAACCCTAACCCTAACCCTAACCCTAACCCTAACCCTAACCCTAACCCTAACCCTAACCCTAACCCTAACCCTAACCCTAACCCTAACCCTAACCCTAACCCTAACCCTAACCCTAACCCTAACCCTAACCCTAACCCTAACCCTAACCCTAACCCTAACCCTAACCCTAACCCTAACCCTAACCCTAACCCTAACCCTAACCCTAACCCTAACCCTAACCCTAACCCTAACCCTAACCCTAACCCTAACCCTAACCCTAACCCTAACCCTAACCCTAACCCTAACCCTAACCCTAACCCTAACCCTAACCCTAACCCTAACCCTAACCCTAACCCTAACCCTAACCCTAACCCTAACCCTAACCCTAACCCTAACCCTAACCCTAACCCTAACCCTAACCCTAACCCTAACCCTAACCCTAACCCTAACCCTAACCCTAACCCTAACCCTAACCCTAACCCTAACCCTAACCCTAACCCTAACCCTAACCCTAACCCTAACCCTAACCCTAACCCTAACCCTAACCCTAACCCTAACCCTAACCCTAACCCTAACCCTAACCCTAACCCTAACCCTAACCCTAACCCTAACCCTAACCCTAACCCTAACCCTAACCCTAACCCTAACCCTAACCCTAACCCTAACCCTAACCCTAACCCTAACCCTAACCCTAACCCTAACCCTAACCCTAACCCTAACCCTAACCCTAACCCTAACCCTAACCCTAACCCTAACCCTAACCCTAACCCTAACCCTAACCCTAACCCTAACCCTAACCCTAACCCTAACCCTAACCCTAACCCTAACCCTAACCCTAACCCTAACCCTAACCCTAACCCTAACCCTAACCCTAACCCTAACCCTAACCCTAACCCTAACCCTAACCCTAACCCTAACCCTAACCCTAACCCTAACCCTAACCCTAACCCTAACCCTAACCCTAACCCTAACCCTAACCCTAACCCTAACCCTAACCCTAACCCTAACCCTAACCCTAACCCTAACCCTAACCCTAACCCTAACCCTAACCCTAACCCTAACCCTAACCCTAACCCTAACCCTAACCCTAACCCTAACCCTAACCCTAACCCTAACCCTAACCCTAACCCTAACCCTAACCCTAACCCTAACCCTAACCCTAACCCTAACCCTAACCCTAACCCTAACCCTAACCCTAACCCTAACCCTAACCCTAACCCTAACCCTAACCCTAACCCTAACCCTAACCCTAACCCTAACCCTAACCCTAACCCTAACCCTAACCCTAACCCTAACCCTAACCCTAACCCTAACCCTAACCCTAACCCTAACCCTAACCCTAACCCTAACCCTAACCCTAACCCTAACCCTAACCCTAACCCTAACCCTAACCCTAACCCTAACCCTAACCCTAACCCTAACCCTAACCCTAACCCTAACCCTAACCCTAACCCTAACCCTAACCCTAACCCTAACCCTAACCCTAACCCTAACCCTAACCCTAACCCTAACCCTAACCCTAACCCTAACCCTAACCCTAACCCTAACCCTAACCCTAACCCTAACCCTAACCCTAACCCTAACCCTAACCCTAACCCTAACCCTAACCCTAACCCTAACCCTAACCCTAACCCTAACCCTAACCCTAACCCTAACCCTAACCCTAACCCTAACCCTAACCCTAACCCTAACCCTAACCCTAACCCTAACCCTAACCCTAACCCTAACCCTAACCCTAACCCTAACCCTAACCCTAACCCTAACCCTAACCCTAACCCTAACCCTAACCCTAACCCTAACCCTAACCCTAACCCTAACCCTAACCCTAACCCTAACCCTAACCCTAACCCTAACCCTAACCCTAACCCTAACCCTAACCCTAACCCTAACCCTAACCCTAACCCTAACCCTAACCCTAACCCTAACCCTAACCCTAACCCTAACCCTAACCCTAACCCTAACCCTAACCCTAACCCTAACCCTAACCCTAACCCTAACCCTAACCCTAACCCTAACCCTAACCCTAACCCTAACCCTAACCCTAACCCTAACCCTAACCCTAACCCTAACCCTAACCCTAACCCTAACCCTAACCCTAACCCTAACCCTAACCCTAACCCTAACCCTAACCCTAACCCTAACCCTAACCCTAACCCTAACCCTAACCCTAACCCTAACCCTAACCCTAACCCTAACCCTAACCCTAACCCTAACCCTAACCCTAACCCTAACCCTAACCCTAACCCTAACCCTAACCCTAACCCTAACCCTAACCCTAACCCTAACCCTAACCCTAACCCTAACCCTAACCCTAACCCTAACCCTAACCCTAACCCTAACCCTAACCCTAACCCTAACCCTAACCCTAACCCTAACCCTAACCCTAACCCTAACCCTAACCCTAACCCTAACCCTAACCCTAACCCTAACCCTAACCCTAACCCTAACCCTAACCCTAACCCTAACCCTAACCCTAACCCTAACCCTAACCCTAACCCTAACCCTAACCCTAACCCTAACCCTAACCCTAACCCTAACCCTAACCCTAACCCTAACCCTAACCCTAACCCTAACCCTAACCCTAACCCTAACCCTAACCCTAACCCTAACCCTAACCCTAACCCTAACCCTAACCCTAACCCTAACCCTAACCCTAACCCTAACCCTAACCCTAACCCTAACCCTAACCCTAACCCTAACCCTAACCCTAACCCTAACCCTAACCCTAACCCTAACCCTAACCCTAACCCTAACCCTAACCCTAACCCTAACCCTAACCCTAACCCTAACCCTAACCCTAACCCTAACCCTAACCCTAACCCTAACCCTAACCCTAACCCTAACCCTAACCCTAACCCTAACCCTAACCCTAACCCTAACCCTAACCCTAACCCTAACCCTAACCCTAACCCTAACCCTAACCCTAACCCTAACCCTAACCCTAACCCTAACCCTAACCCTAACCCTAACCCTAACCCTAACCCTAACCCTAACCCTAACCCTAACCCTAACCCTAACCCTAACCCTAACCCTAACCCTAACCCTAACCCTAACCCTAACCCTAACCCTAACCCTAACCCTAACCCTAACCCTAACCCTAACCCTAACCCTAACCCTAACCCTAACCCTAACCCTAACCCTAACCCTAACCCTAACCCTAACCCTAACCCTAACCCTAACCCTAACCCTAACCCTAACCCTAACCCTAACCCTAACCCTAACCCTAACCCTAACCCTAACCCTAACCCTAACCCTAACCCTAACCCTAACCCTAACCCTAACCCTAACCCTAACCCTAACCCTAACCCTAACCCTAACCCTAACCCTAACCCTAACCCTAACCCTAACCCTAACCCTAACCCTAACCCTAACCCTAACCCTAACCCTAACCCTAACCCTAACCCTAACCCTAACCCTAACCCTAACCCTAACCCTAACCCTAACCCTAACCCTAACCCTAACCCTAACCCTAACCCTAACCCTAACCCTAACCCTAACCCTAACCCTAACCCTAACCCTAACCCTAACCCTAACCCTAACCCTAACCCTAACCCTAACCCTAACCCTAACCCTAACCCTAACCCTAACCCTAACCCTAACCCTAACCCTAACCCTAACCCTAACCCTAACCCTAACCCTAACCCTAACCCTAACCCTAACCCTAACCCTAACCCTAACCCTAACCCTAACCCTAACCCTAACCCTAACCCTAACCCTAACCCTAACCCTAACCCTAACCCTAACCCTAACCCTAACCCTAACCCTAACCCTAACCCTAACCCTAACCCTAACCCTAACCCTAACCCTAACCCTAACCCTAACCCTAACCCTAACCCTAACCCTAACCCTAACCCTAACCCTAACCCTAACCCTAACCCTAACCCTAACCCTAACCCTAACCCTAACCCTAACCCTAACCCTAACCCTAACCCTAACCCTAACCCTAACCCTAACCCTAACCCTAACCCTAACCCTAACCCTAACCCTAACCCTAACCCTAACCCTAACCCTAACCCTAACCCTAACCCTAACCCTAACCCTAACCCTAACCCTAACCCTAACCCTAACCCTAACCCTAACCCTAACCCTAACCCTAACCCTAACCCTAACCCTAACCCTAACCCTAACCCTAACCCTAACCCTAACCCTAACCCTAACCCTAACCCTAACCCTAACCCTAACCCTAACCCTAACCCTAACCCTAACCCTAACCCTAACCCTAACCCTAACCCTAACCCTAACCCTAACCCTAACCCTAACCCTAACCCTAACCCTAACCCTAACCCTAACCCTAACCCTAACCCTAACCCTAACCCTAACCCTAACCCTAACCCTAACCCTAACCCTAACCCTAACCCTAACCCTAACCCTAACCCTAACCCTAACCCTAACCCTAACCCTAACCCTAACCCTAACCCTAACCCTAACCCTAACCCTAACCCTAACCCTAACCCTAACCCTAACCCTAACCCTAACCCTAACCCTAACCCTAACCCTAACCCTAACCCTAACCCTAACCCTAACCCTAACCCTAACCCTAACCCTAACCCTAACCCTAACCCTAACCCTAACCCTAACCCTAACCCTAACCCTAACCCTAACCCTAACCCTAACCCTAACCCTAACCCTAACCCTAACCCTAACCCTAACCCTAACCCTAACCCTAACCCTAACCCTAACCCTAACCCTAACCCTAACCCTAACCCTAACCCTAACCCTAACCCTAACCCTAACCCTAACCCTAACCCTAACCCTAACCCTAACCCTAACCCTAACCCTAACCCTAACCCTAACCCTAACCCTAACCCTAACCCTAACCCTAACCCTAACCCTAACCCTAACCCTAACCCTAACCCTAACCCTAACCCTAACCCTAACCCTAACCCTAACCCTAACCCTAACCCTAACCCTAACCCTAACCCTAACCCTAACCCTAACCCTAACCCTAACCCTAACCCTAACCCTAACCCTAACCCTAACCCTAACCCTAACCCTAACCCTAACCCTAACCCTAACCCTAACCCTAACCCTAACCCTAACCCTAACCCTAACCCTAACCCTAACCCTAACCCTAACCCTAACCCTAACCCTAACCCTAACCCTAACCCTAACCCTAACCCTAACCCTAACCCTAACCCTAACCCTAACCCTAACCCTAACCCTAACCCTAACCCTAACCCTAACCCTAACCCTAACCCTAACCCTAACCCTAACCCTAACCCTAACCCTAACCCTAACCCTAACCCTAACCCTAACCCTAACCCTAACCCTAACCCTAACCCTAACCCTAACCCTAACCCTAACCCTAACCCTAACCCTAACCCTAACCCTAACCCTAACCCTAACCCTAACCCTAACCCTAACCCTAACCCTAACCCTAACCCTAACCCTAACCCTAACCCTAACCCTAACCCTAACCCTAACCCTAACCCTAACCCTAACCCTAACCCTAACCCTAACCCTAACCCTAACCCTAACCCTAACCCTAACCCTAACCCTAACCCTAACCCTAACCCTAACCCTAACCCTAACCCTAACCCTAACCCTAACCCTAACCCTAACCCTAACCCTAACCCTAACCCTAACCCTAACCCTAACCCTAACCCTAACCCTAACCCTAACCCTAACCCTAACCCTAACCCTAACCCTAACCCTAACCCTAACCCTAACCCTAACCCTAACCCTAACCCTAACCCTAACCCTAACCCTAACCCTAACCCTAACCCTAACCCTAACCCTAACCCTAACCCTAACCCTAACCCTAACCCTAACCCTAACCCTAACCCTAACCCTAACCCTAACCCTAACCCTAACCCTAACCCTAACCCTAACCCTAACCCTAACCCTAAACCCTAACCCTAACCCTAACCCTAACCCTAACCCTAACCCTAACCCTAACCCTAACCCTAACCCTAACCCTAACCCTAACCCTAACCCTAACCCTAACCCTAACCCTAACCCTAACCCTAACCCTAACCCTAACCCTAACCCTAACCCTAACCCTAACCCTAACCCTAACCCTAACCCTAACCCTAACCCTAACCCTAACCCTAACCCTAACCCTAACCCTAACCCTAACCCTAACCCTAACCCTAACCCTAACCCTAACCCTAACCCTAACCCTAACCCTAACCCTAACCCTAACCCTAACCCTAACCCTAACCCTAACCCTAACCCTAACCCTAACCCTAACCCTAACCCTAACCCTAACCCTAACCCTAACCCTAACCCTAACCCTAACCCTAACCCTAACCCTAACCCTAACCCTAACCCTAACCCTAACCCTAACCCTAACCCTAACCCTAACCCTAACCCTAACCCTAACCCTAACCCTAACCCTAACCCTAACCCTAACCCTAACCCTAACCCTAACCCTAACCCTAACCCTAACCCTAACCCTAACCCTAACCCTAACCCTAACCCTAACCCTAACCCTAACCCTAACCCTAACCCTAACCCTAACCCTAACCCTAACCCTAACCCTAACCCTAACCCTAACCCTAACCCTAACCCTAACCCTAACCCTAACCCTAACCCTAACCCTAACCCTAACCCTAACCCTAACCCTAACCCTAACCCTAACCCTAACCCTAACCCTAACCCTAACCCTAACCCTAACCCTAACCCTAACCCTAACCCTAATGGCCGACTAACCCTAACCCTAACCCTAACCCTAACCCTAACCCTAACCCTAACCCTAACCCTAAACCCTAACCCTAACCCTAACCCTAACCCTAACCCTAACCCTAACCCTAACCCTAACCCTAACCCTAATACCCTAACCCTAACCCTAATGACCCTAACCCTAACCCTAACCCTAACCCTAACCCTAAACCCTAACCCTAACCCTAACCCTAACCCTAACCCCTAACCCTAACCCTAACCCTAACCCTAACCCTAACCCTAACCCCTAACCCTAACCCTAACCCTAACCCTAAACCCTAACCCTAACCCTAACCCTAACCCTAACCCTAACCCTAAACCCTAACCCTAACCCTAACCCTAACCCTAACCCCTAACCCCTAACCCCTAACCCTAACCCTAACCCTAACCCTAACCCTAACCCCTAACCCCTAACCCCTAACCCTAACCCTAACCCTAACCCTAACCCTAACCCTAACCCTAACCCTAACCCTAACCCTAACCCCTAACCCTAACCCTAACCCTAACCCTAACCCTAACCCTAACCCTAACCCGCCCCTAACCCTAACCCTAACCCTAACCCTAACCCTAACCCCTAACCCTAACCCTAACCCTAACCCTAACCCTAACCCTAACCCTAACCCTAACCCTAATGGCCCTAACCCTAACCCTAACCCTAACCCCTAACGCTAACCGTAACCCTAACCCTAACCCTAACCCTAACCCAACCCGAACCCTAACCCTAACCCTAACCCTAACCCCTAACCCTAACCCTAACCCTAACCCCTAACCCTAACCCCTAACCCTAACCCCTAACCCTAACCCCTAACCCTAACCCTAACCCCAAATCCTCACCCCAAATCCTAACCCCAAATCCTAACCCCAACCCCAAATCCTTAACCCTAACCCGAGTACTCCCGAAAAAACGAGTACTCTGGAAAAGGTTAGTACTCCTGAAAAAATGAGTACTCTGGAAAAGGTTAGTACTCCTGAAAAAAAGGTACTCCTGAAAAAAAGGTACTCCTGAAAATCCTAGTACTTAGGGTTAGGGTATGGCATTGGGGCTGGGGTTAGGGATTGGTGATTAGGGTTAGGGTGGGGGATTGGGGATGGGATGTTGCGGTTCTGATTAGGGTTAGGGAAATGGGGATGGGCCTGACAGCTCATTGTACTGATTAGGGTTAGGGGAGGGAATTGGGGATGGGGGTGGCAGCAGCTGGGGGAGTACTGATTAGGGTTAGGGGAGGGAAATGGGGTGGCAGCAGCTGGGGGAGGACTGATTAGGGTTAGGTCAGGGAAATGGGGATGGGGATGGCACTAATTAGGGGGTGGCGTCCAAACCCTAGTTAAAAGCAATCCTAATTTTTAAAATTAATCATTAAAACTAACCCTAATCCAAGATGGCGGCGCCCGGTGGTGACTTCCGGCAACAGCAAGATGGCGGCGCCCGGCGGTGACTTCCGGAAACGACAAAATGGCGGCGCCCGGCTGTCGCTTCCGGGAACAACAAGATGGCGGCGCCCCGCGGTCGCTTCCGGGAACAACAAGATGGCGGCGCCCAGCGGTCGCTTCCGGCAACGAGAAGATGGCGGCGCCCAGCGGTCACTTCCGGGAACAACAAGATGGCGGCGCCCGGCGGTGACTTCCGGGAACAACAAGATGGCGGCGCCCAGCGGTTGCTTCCGGCAACGACAAGATGGCGGCGCCCAGCGGTCGCTTCCGGCAACAACAAGATGGCGGCGCCCAGAGGTCACTTCCGGGAACAACAAGATGGCGGCGCCCAGCAGTTGCTTCCGGGAACAACAAGATGGCGGCGCCCAGCAGTTGCTTCCGGGAACAACAAGATGGCGGCGCCCAGGCGAGCACGTGGTACGGGAACAAGATGGCGGCGCCCAGGCGAGCACGTGGTACGGGAACAAGATGGCGGCGCCCAGGCGAGCACGTGGTACGGGAACAAGATGGCGGCGCCCAGGCGAGCACGTGGTACGGGAACAAGATGGCGGCGCCCAGCTGAATGACGTCACTTCCGGCCACATGGCGGCCGGCCGGACCGGATTTTTTTTTTCGGGTTTTGGGGGGTTTTTTGGGGGTTTCCGAGGGTCGCGGTGGACACGGAATGCTGTTCCGGTTCGCGTGCGGCCGGCAGCGTGCCGGGGAGCGGCTTCTGGGGCGCGGGGTGGGTGCCGGGGTTTCGATCGGGCACCGGGCAGGACGGCTATGCCTCGGGGGGTCCTTTTTGGGGGAGGGGGGGGGGGGTGGGTGTCGCTCTCGTGACGTCAGGTGGTGGCGCTGTGTGTACATGCAGTGCGGTGCTGTGGACGGCAGGGGGCGCTGTAACGGGGCGCTGTAATTGTACTACGCCGATTGAGACAGCAGGGGGCGCTATGTCAGCGCGGCGCTGGGGCGGACAGCAGGGGATGGGCTTCTTGGGTGCGGGGACGGTGGCTCGGCGACGGGGGGCGGCGCGCAGGGGCGGGGGCTTGCCCAGGGGGGGTGGCAGCTAGGGGTGGGGGGGGGGACTCATTACTGGGTGGGTGCTTGGCTACTGAGGGCGTGGCAGCTAGGGGTGGGGGGGACTCATTACCGGGTGGGTGCTTGGCTACTGGGGGTGTGGCAGCTAGGGGTGGGGGGGACTCATTAGGGGGAGGTGGCAGCTAGGGGTGGGGGGAACTAATTATTGGGTGGGTGCTTGGGTATGGCAGTGGTGCCTAGTGGTAGGGGTGACTGATGAGGCCTGATTGGTGGCAGCTGGGGGTACTGATTAGGAGTGGGTGGGGTCCCTATATACAGTATATTAGTAAAAAGAATAAAAACTATATGTCTGGTGCAGCAGTAGAAAATTTCAGGCTCCCGGGGAGTAAATGCTTTGTTTTATAATTTTTTTTTTTTTTGCTTTACTCCCAGGGAGCCTGAAAGTTTCTACTGCTGCTTTTTAAAACTAAAGCTAGAAAGGAAAAAGTTAGAAGTAGAGAGAATAGAGAGAAAGAGAGAGACAAAAAAAAACAGAGAAGAGAGACAGAACACAGAAAAGAAAGAGAGAAAAAGAGAAAGAGAAAAGACAGAGAAAAATAGAGGCAAAAGAGAGAGAGAAAAGAAAGAGAAAAAGAGAGAAGACAGAGAAAAGAAAGACAAAATAGAGAAGAGAGAGACAAAAAGACAGAGACACAGAAGAAAAGACAGAGGAAAAAAAGAAGACAGAGAGACAGAGGAGAAGAAAACACAGAGAGAGAAACCAAGACAGAGACAGAAAAGAAAAGGAGGCAGGAAAACTGAAGGACAGGAGTTAGAGGGGAAATAAAGCGGTTAGGATTAGAGTTAAAGCAAAAACTCAGGGTAGAGTGAAAAAAGAAAAGACTAAGAGCAAAAAAGACAAACCAAGGAAAAGGAGAACGCAGACAGAAAAAGAAGCAAGAACAGCACAAGTGAAAGTTATAAAGGAAAAGAAATAAGGTGCAAAGTATAGACAATAGAGAGAGAAATAAAACAGAGTTACAGAAGCAGAGACACAGTGTCAGAAAGAGTGAGAAACGGAAACAAAGGGTTAGAGACAGATGGAAGTTAAATTAGAAATAGAAAAGGAAAGTGAGGAGCAAAAGGAAGAAACACGGAGGAAATAAATTACAAAACCACACCAAAAAAAGACAGGAGCCATGGGGGGGAGTTAGGGAAGGGCAGGGCGTATCTTTATTAGGGGTGATTCAACTTTATTACATGAATGTTTTTATTTACAAAACAGCAAAAGACATAGAAACGGTGCATACAAATGCATGTGCAGATGCAATCCATAGACACGCTGGTAAAATCTAATTTACATACAAGGCAATACAAATATTAACACAAACTGATAACCTTTTGCTATTTCCATTACATGTTAATTTATGGTTACATGAAACCCAAAACAACAAAACCACAGAGAAAACAACACTCACCTACCACAGACACTCCCTTCAAATAGCACATAAAGCCACCAGCCCTCTCATCAAAACTACTAAATTACACCCCAGCAATCATTGGTCCTCGGGAACATGGATCCCTGGACCCTCCAAAAAAATCCTCCTGCCTGACGAAAACTCCGGTCCCGGGATGGTCCACGCCCAAACTTTGGCGATGAACGTCGCCTCGCAGACCGGCCGGGACCGAGGAAAAAAAAACCCAGCCGGAGGGGAAAAAAAAAACCCCCGGCAGGGGATTTTTTATTCTAAATTTAAAAATGAGTTGAAAAACCTGAAAAGCAAAAGTCACACACACAAGTTTAAATCCAGTCAGCATGCACTCACACACGCAGAGACGAGCAGACACAGACAGACACGGCAACAGGCTCTCACACACGCTCACCCATTCTTTCCACTTACACACTCGCTGTGGCCCTTACCTGAGACGCTGAAGAACGTGCTTTGACACATCTTCTGGCTGCCCCTCCCTGACATCAAATGGTAGATTGGGGAAATCAGTAGCCTCGGGGACCTGTGAGACAACAGGAAGTGGTCAACAAGTGGCTATCTGACAGCTAGGACTTGTCCCCGCTCTGGACCGATAAATTTTCTACCCAAAATCCCACAAAAGACAGATGAACCGTAAAGTTTTTATAACTGTTCCACCTAACTGTGACTACGTGCCAGGGCAGGGCAGCTCCAATCATAATTGGGACAATGTAAGTACACGCAATATAAGCTGATGCATACAGTGCAAGTGTGCATACAGTGTAAGTACAGAGAATATAAGGCGATACACTCACATACAGTATAAGTACATACAGTATAAGCCAGCATAGGTACATGCAATGTAAGTACATACAGTATAAGCCAATACAGGTACATACAATATAAGCCAACATACGTACATACAAATAAGTACATACAGTAAAGGCCAACATAGGTACATACAACATACGTACATACAGTATAAACCAACATAGGTACATACAGTATAAGTACCTACATTATAAGCCAGCAGAGGTACACACAATATAGGTACATAAAACATAAGGCAACATAGGTACATACAATATAAACCTGGACTTAACATAACTCTCTGGAAGATAAATTCTTGAGCCCTATACCCTTTGAGAAGATGGAACCAATAGAACTACTGCAGTCACCTGAGGAGGGAGTAAGATGCTCCCTCTAGAAGTCCAAGAGAATGGCATGGGAAAAAAATGCACTACCAAAGCTGGTAGTGAGAAGGAAGATGGATGAGAACATCTTCTGTAATCCTTCCTGGCTCAAAGACTAAAAATGTAAAGATGCCGGAATAAGGAATATCCGGAAAGGAGACTGAGTAGAATAGGGGCGATATGGCACAGAAGAGTGTCGATGAAGCGTCGAGATGTAACAAAGGCCTATGACAGGGAAGATGACTGACACACGCTACATTACACAGACAACATAACAGACACAGATGACATAACACAGAAACAATTGGCAACTTTCCCCTTAGGGACCTGAGATTCCTAGCACAAGATGAGCCAGAGGCTGATGATGCAAAACTAAAGGAAGCCCTATGACCATAGCATGTGTTAATGAAATGTAACTCATTAAAAGAAGTTAGTGCCAAAGCAGTTAAGAGGATGCTCGAGAGGCTCGGCAAGCCTAGAGAAGGAAGCGGACAGCTGGGTGATCGTGGCTATAGCTCCGGACCTGAAGGCGAGCTCCTCGGCGGAAAGATCCGTGACAATGCCGAGTCGAGGAAGGCTGACGACGCAAAGTTCGTGACACTGTGGAGAGGGGTCAGAACTGCCCTGCCCGGCAAAGGCTCTGGTGAGGCTGAGGAGAAACCCTCTCTCTTTGCTTCCAGGGAGCCCGTCCCACTACAGACTTCTCTGCTAAGCTGACATGAAACTGCCCCCTGTGATAGTAAAGGCTTTTCCCCTTCTCCCAACCACTGGCCCCGACACTTAGCTTTTGGAAGACGAGCGGACAAAATCCATCCTCGGTCGGACGTGGATGTTGAGAGGGTCTCAATGTGTGTGCTTCGGTGCTGCCGCTTCCAAGCTGTGGCTACAAGCCTCCTCAGGGTACCTAAGACACAACAGAAAACATGACTATTGCCCTCAAAAACAGTAACGCCGGGAGTCCTCCGCACCACTTCCCCAGCTCACCTCAAATCTTGATTTGACTCCAGAGGCTGCCCAGAAGACACCTGCAAAAAGAAAATGTACACACTTAGCATGCTGCTGCATAATGCTCACCTATGAGTCAGCCTGCCTAAACACCGACTCACCTGTCCTCCTCTGTTCCTTGGTCATGCCTAGGGCAGCAACAGCACCTGCAAAGAAACAAAGCAGAAAAGCATGCTGAGATACTGTGAAAACACAACCTCCCTACCGCCTACCGTGACAAGTATGCCACACTGATACCTAAGCTTGCACCCACCTGGCATGGGCATGCTTGGCCAGGATACATCACAAGTGGACCACCTAAAATTAAAAAAAAGGAGATAGTTAGAGCTGCACCAGAAACTGAGACCTGAGCAATAAAACTGCTTCTGTACACTACTCAATGCTTACCTTGCCCACTGGCCTGGACTGCTGCTCTCTGCCTTGAACTCCTAAAAAGAAAGGCAACAGAGCTGTAACAGCCATCATTTATGCTTCCTCTACCAAGAAAAACAGTGACTGACCTGCTTGTGGGAACCCCCTCACCCAGGATGAGCTGCTCTGCCACAGATGCAATGCATCTGCACCTGAAAAAAAATTAGAACATACATCAAACACCTACACGATAACTCAAAAGCTGCAAACACCTTATGTCAATCTAGGAATAGCATCTAGAGTTCAACTACACCCCACATTACAAATTTAAACTCCACAAGGTTTGTCCTATTACGCCAGGCTATGCAGCAGGGCAGAGCAGCTCCAGCACAAATGTGTGCTGACACCCGTGACACAGGACACACCCGACATGACAAACAAAGGGCACAAGACACAGACAGAAATCTCTTACCAAGGAAATGGCTGCAAAGACTGAGAGAATGCAAAAGACAGATGACCAGGCTGAGACCGATGGTGAGCTGATGAGGCTCAGATAACCCCGGAGGAAGAAGATGCTAACTGAATGATTTATTCCAAGAACAGCAAAGATGGATGCCTAGGAATCCTATGGTCAGAATCCTCTACCTAACCTCATTATTACAAGCCCTAATCCACCATAATGGATCCAGGTGGGGCATAGCTGTCCATACAGCTCAGAACAAGACCTGAAAACACATCTGACTAGATGCTTCTAAAGACAGAAAAGAGTCTGATGCCTTTCTGAGCTCCCGAGTCAAAAGTTCTATGGCCTGGGTGCCAGGCCAAGGAATGCAGAGATCAAAGATGCTAACAATGATGCCAGGGTTCTGACAGGCCCCTCAAAGGGCTAAGGTAAAAGACATAACACATAAGGCACAACAGAAAAGTGACAATACACACCGGGACTGCTCTGCCCTGCTGCACATGTCAGCACTGTCACCAAAAGTGAGACTTGGCGTTTATGGGGCCTAAGGGGCCACTTCATGAACACCCGCCACCTCCAATGCGGACTCAAAAACCTCTCCCAGTAATTCGCAAACCAGCACGCTGCTTTCATCCCCTCTGTGGCTCATGGCCCTCTACTTATCTCTCAGACATCAGGGGATGCTGGTCCATGTCAGGCGCAAAGAAAAGCCACCTCGTCAGATGGGAAGGTCCTGCTGGCACCACGCTGGCACCTCTCAGACAGCTGTATTAAAGAGAAAACCAAACATCAGTGCCTGATCGTGGCACCACATCGGCCAAAACCCCACCAGTCCGCTACTCACCGTGCTCCTAAGAAGGCCAAGCACCTCCTAACCCTGACCCTCTGCCATGGATGCAATGCATCTGCTCCTGAAAGAAAGTGAGAACATATGTCAAACACCTGCAGGACAACTCAAAAGCTGCAAACGCCTTATGGCAATCTAGGAATAGCATCTAGAGCCCAACTACAGCCCACATTACAAATTCCAACTCCCCAGGCTTCTCCTATTGCAGCAGGGCAGAACAGCTCCAGCACAAATGTGTGCAGACACCCGTGACACAGAACGTGACAAACAGGGGGACATTAAACACAACACATCATGCTTGTGGTGAGGGCCTCGAGGGGAGAAGGCAAAAGGGACCCCAAAGACACACTAGGGAACACAGCACACCGGACAACACGACACAGACTGGAGCTGTTCTGCACTGCCCGCCTGAAAGCTGCCATCAAAAGTAGAGCCTCTCCTTTTAGCTGTCCTAAGAGGCCCTTGGAGAAGATTGCTTTTCCTTCTGCTAATTTTTAAATCTGGCCCAAGAACTCCCAACCTGCTACTCTCCCATCTCCAGGCCGTGGCCCCCAACTTATCTTTTGGATGATCAGTGATGGGAATCCACGTTGCACCTGAAATGAGTCTGCCTCGGAGGACTCCGTGATGGCCTGTGAGCCTCTGGGTCAGCTACAATAAAGAAAACCAAAACCAAAGTATGAGTCCAGAGTTATGTGGGCCAAATCCCACCAAATCAGCTACTTGCCCTCTCCTGAGTGTGCCTGGCTCCTTCAGGCTCCACCTTCATCCTGAGTCCAAGGCTGTGGCCTTTATTAGGAGTGGCACCTGGGTTAGAGAAAGACAAAGTTAAATGGCATTCCTGTGAGTGCAGTGGATGACCTTGAGTGCTGTAAGACATGGGAATGCCTCTGCTAGGCTTCTGAGAAGCCTTAGGGGGGGCAGTCTCAAATAAAAATCCTTTCTCAGCGCGCTGCCTGCAAACCCCCTCCCAAGACCTCCTAACTGGATACCTGCTCACCCTCCCTCTCCTAATCACAATCCTCAACTCACCTGAAGCCTCAATCTCAAACATCATCTTTGACACTGGGCAGATGCCTCTTGTGACATGAAGAAACTGCTGAAAAATTGTTCTGCTTGAGAGCTGAGCAATAACAACCACTTCTCTCCACTGCTCACCTTGACTGCTGGTATCCCGACTTATTTCCTAAAAAGAAAGACAAAGAACAGTGCTGTAACAGAGTCACCACATACACTTCTGCTGCAGAAACAAATCGAGCCTCACCTGCTCGGGGGAATCCCCTCACCTGGGATGGGGCTCTCTGACACAGATTTAATCCATCTGAATCTGAAAAAAAAGTTAGGACAAGAGTCAAACTGTTGCAGGATAACTTAAGAGCTCCAGATATCCTGTGTCCATCTACAAATCCCATCTGGAGTCCAACTACAACCCACATTACAAATTTCAACTCCCCGGGACTTCTCCTATTGCACCAGGCTGCGCAGCAGGGCAGAGCAGCTCCAGCACAAATGTGTGCTGACACCCGTGACACAGGACACACCCGACATGACAAACAAAGGGCACAAGACACGGACAGAAATGTCTTAGCAAGGAAAATGGCTGCAAGGACTGAGAGAATGCAAAAGGAGATGACCGAGCTGAGACCGATGGTGAGCTGATGAGGCTCAGAGAACCCTGGAGGAAGAAGATGCTAAACTGAATGATTTTTTCCAAGAACAGCAAAGATGGATGCCTAGGAATCCTATGGTCAGAATCCTCTACCTAACCTCATATTATTACAAGCCCTAATCCACCATAATGGATCCAGGTGGAGCATAGCTGTCCATACAGCTCAGAACAAGACCTGAAAACACATCTGACTGGATGCTTCTAAAGAGAAAAGAGAGTCTGATGCCTGTCTGAGCTCCCGAGTCAAAAGTTCTATGGCCTGGGTGCCAGGCCAAGGAATGCAGAGATCACAGATGCTAACAATGATGCCAGGGTTTCTGACAGGCCCCTCAAAGGGCTAAGGTAAAAGACATGAGATGCCCAAACAACACAGAATGCACAATAGACAAGTGACACGAGACACACTGGAACTGCTCTGCCCTGCTGCACCTCAGCACTGTGAACAAAAGTGAGACTTTGCTTTTATGGGGCCTAAGGGGCCACTTCATGAACACCCCTCACCTCCAAAGCGGACTCAGAAACCCCTCCCAGTAATTCCCAAACCAGCACCCCGCTTTCATCCCCTCTGTGGGTCTTAGCCCTCTACTTATCTCTCAGACATCTCAGGATGCAGGTCCATGTCATGTACAAAAGATGGTGGCCTCTACATCTGGGAAGTTCCTGCTGGCACTGTTGTTCAACAACCTCCTGTTGTTTCTTATCCAGCCACGTTAAAGGAAACCAAATATCAATACATGACCTCAGCAGCACACTGGCCAAAACCCAACAATTCTGCTACTCACCATTGTCCTAAGAATGCTCGGCGCAGAAATAGGAACAGATGCTTAGAGTTGCAGCAGAAAGACTTGAGCAATAACAACTGCTTCTGTAAGCTACTCAACGCTCACCTTGCCCATCTCAGCTTGACTGCTGGTATCCAGATTTACTTCCTAAAAAGAAAAAGAACAGTGCTGTAACAGAGTCACACTTTACACTCCCCCTGCAGAGACAAACAGTGACTGACCTGATCTGGGGAACCTCCTCACTTGGCATGGGTGGATGGATTTTGCCCTGGATTTTATCCTCTGCATCTGAAAGTGAGGACAAAAGTCAAAGGGCTGCAGGATAACTTCACAGCTCCAAACATCTTATGCCTGTCTAGGAATATCATCTAGAGTCCAGTAACACCCCACAAACTGCAAGTACCCAGGACTTGTCCTATTGCAGCACACTATGTGGCAGGGCAGGACAGCTCTGGCACAAATATGTGCAGACACCCGTGACACAGAACGTGACAAACAGGGGGACATTAAACACAACACATCATGCTTGTGGTGAGGGCCTCGAGGAGAAAAGGCAAAAGGGACCCCAAAGACACACGAGGGAACACGGTACACTGGACAACATGACACAGACCGGAGCTGTTCTGCACTGCCCGCCTGAAAGCTGCCATCAAAAGTAGAGCCTCTCCCTTTAGCTGTCCTAAGAGGCCCTGGGAGAAGATTGCTTTTCCCTCTGCTAATTTTTACATCTGGCCCAAGAACTCCCAACCCACTACTCTCCCATCATCCCACCTCCAAGCCATGGGCCCCAACTTATCTTTTGGTTGATTGATGATGTGGATCCACGTTGCACCTGAAATGAGTCTGCCTTGGAGGGCCTCGTGATGGCCTGTGAGCCTCTTGGTCAGCTACAATAAAGAAAACCAAATCCAATGTGTGAGTCCGGAGTTATGTGGGCCAAATCCCAGCAAGTCAGCTACTTGCCCTCTCCTGAGTGTGCCTGGCTCCTTCAGCCTCCAGCTTCATCCTGACTCCAAGGCTGTGGCCTTTATTAGGAGTGGCAGCTGGGTTAGAGAAAGGCAAAGTTGAATGGCATTCCTGTGAGTGCAGTAGATAACCTTGTGTGCTGTAGGACATGGGAATACCTCTGCTAGGCTTCTGAGAAGCCTTAGGGGGGGTCCTCAAATAAACATCCTTTTTCACCCTGCTACCTTCAAACCTCCCCACACCCACAATAATTCCTAACTGGATACCTGCTCACCCTCCCTCTCCTAATCACCATCCTCAACTCACCTGAAGCCTCAATCTCAAACATCATCCTTGACACTGGACAGATCCCTCTTGTGATATAATGAAAAAAGTGTTGTACTTGACACAACCAGGAATCTCTAGAAGCTGCACTCCTCCTAAAAAAATATACAAAACAAAACAAGAACAAAACCAGAAATTACAAATGCACTTTACCACCCCTGAACACAAAACCCAAAATCATCAATCTAAATACTCCCTGTATTCCATGCTGTTTACTTCACAGAATCTTCCAAGCCTCTGTGCTGCAGATGCCCAGAAACACCTGCTGAAAAGCAGCTGAGATGAGCTGAAAGAGCCTCTTCACTGAAATGAGAGGAGAGCTCTTACCCCAGCACATCCCAGAGAGGGAATGAGGCCCCTCAGCCAAGGCTGGGGTTAATATACCCCTGATGGTGCCCGCCTCTCGTTCCCATGGCACCCGGGAAAAGGGAGGGGGCAAATCCCACTGGGTATAAAAGCCCTCAGAGCAGCTGCAGCTGTTTGGCTCCTCTGACTCAGATTCAAGGGGAGTGAAGGGCTTGTTATAGAAGAAAACTCTTCAGAAAAATAACAGCACTTTCTTTTTTGCAACAACTACTTGGAGCAAAAGGGCAGAAAACTGGTAAGAAATAAAACTTTCTGTTTAGGCAGCATAACTAGATAAATTGGGTAATTTGCTGTTAACTTACATCATTATTCCTTAGTGGCTACTAAGTAGTACTTCCCATGTGATTAAGCTGGGTGGAGAAGAATACTAATGATATGAATAGTCAAAGTCTCCTTAGGACCTCTACTTTAGGCTATCTACATTATAAGTAAAAATAAGAAAAATAAAAGCCTTCCAGGCAGTGTAAGGGTTAAGTGCATGCCAGGCTCATCCTTCTCTGAGATACTTGGTCCTACAGCACAGAAAGAAGTGCCCTGAAATGTAGTTTTAAACCCTTAAAATGCTGAAAAAGGCAGAGCTTCCTTCCAGTGAACTCCTTAAAAAGAGGAAATGGGGCAGTTACCTCTACTGAAATTCATACAATGGCAAATAAATAGTTTCTGCCCTTTAATTTGCTCTCCTTAAATACTGGGAAAAGAGGGGCTTTCCACACTATAAATCTCTCCAGTGATGAAAAAAGAAGGATTTTTCCCTCAGTTCAAACCCTTAGGATGGAGGGATAGCTGGCCTTCTCCCTCAGTTTGGGCCTCAGGACAACAAAAAGGGGGTGGCTACCCTTAATTCAAATCCATAAGAAACATTGTCAAGATTTTCCCCTTCTTTTTAAACTGCCAAATAATACAGAATGGGGACTCCCTGTCAATTAACACCCCTAACAGTATAGAAAAGGCAGAGATTCTTTCAACTGAGACCATTAAAATTGCAGGGGAATCCGAGTCCCTAACAATTTGAACACAAAAAATAATGGAAAAGGAAGCTTTTCCCCTTTTTTCTAAACCCTTTTTCTCCTAATAACCCCTCTCCTTTCTGGGAGTGCTCTGGAGGGTCTGGGGGCTCTGGGGAGGGACTGACACAGTAAAAGGGGAAAGTTGAAAGGCCTCTCCTGGAACCCCACATGCTGCCTGGCCTGCTCAGATGCTGCCCCTTGGCAAAAGGGCTCTTCCCTTGGCGTTTTCTCAAAGTGATGCTCTGTGCCCAGGTGGGTCCGGCTGTTCCCTAGTCCGTGCTGGATGCTCCGACCATAGTTCCTGGAAGGACACTTGGGATACCCTTGTTAGCTCCCCTGGACTAGCAGCGCCCTGTGCAGGTGTGCCTGGGTAACCCTCTGAAAGCAGCTGGTCACATGGGGGGCTGCTAGACCTTGGACTGGGGGTTGAGGTGAAGAAAGGTCCTGTGAGGAGCTCCTTCCCCTACACAGCCCTTCGTCTGCCCTTTAAACCATGGGGTGCCACACTTTCCTTTCGAAGGAAATTAACAGCCTTTCCTCTCTGTGTGCCCATGGCAGAAGCTGCGATTCGGCCTCCAAAACTGCAGAGAACAATTTCTCACAGCCCGCAGCTGCCAACACCAAGAACTCTCGCTGCCCTTGCAGTGCCACGTGCCTCCTGCGGATGGACGTCGACACGCAGCAGGGGTGAGTTTGGTTTTACAGGGAAGACGGCCGGTGCAGGATTTCTCCAGGAGCAAAGCTGCCCCCACCGAGAACTCGGGCTGCCCTGGCAGTGCCAAGCACCTCCTAGTGCAAACTGGCATCAGGAAACTCAGGGGGTGAGTTTTTCTGTGCAGAAGTTCTCCCAGGCCAAAGCTGAGAGCGTCTAACCCTAACCACAACAACTTAGCTGGGTCTAAAACTTACAACCTTCAGATTGGCAGTGTGGGATCCAACCCACTGTGCCACCGCTGGCCCCTTTCTAAAGCATTCCACTGCAGTCCTACAACTCTGCCTTTTCAGAGGGTGTTTCCTCTGACCCTGACCATAATCTTCAAAATATGCTAAAGAATCATAAAATGGCTTTGAAAAAGCCCCAACAATACCCTGAAAAGTCCCTTCCAAAATCTCCTAAATACTTTTAAAAGTCCTGGGGAAAAAAACCTCAAAATTACGTGCTCAGTCTCTGAACTCTGCCTCTTGCTGTCTAGCCCACAGATGTCACCCCTACCTTTTTGCAGTGGGTCTGTTGTTCTGCGAGGGTTCTGTCTTTGACCTGGTGTGTGAAGGTTGCTGTCTGGTCTCGCTGTTAGGGTTGCTGTGTTGTGCTGCTGTTGGGAGAAAAGGCTGTTTTTAGGGGGGCTGGTTAGGCTGAGGTTAGGGCTGGGGTGAGGGGTGGTACAGCTGTACCCTGTACCCCTGATCTCCACTGGACTGTCCAGCCCTCAAGCCCTCTCCCTTTACCCCTCAACCCGTCCCTCTGCCCCCCAGCCCTCAGCTCCTGTGTGTCACCCTTAACCCCTCTCCTTTGCCCCTCAGCCCCCAGCTTCTCTGTGTCATCCTACAGCTGCCTCTGCCAACCTTGGCATCTCTGTGTGTCACTTGCTGTCCCCTCTCCCTGTTCCTCCCTCAGGTCCCAGCCTCTGTCATCCTCAAGCCCCCACAGTGCCCCTCAAGCTGCCCCTCAGCCTCCATGTGTTGTGCCATGAAAAGACCCTAGAAAAACCTAAAAATTCTCTGAAAACCCCCTAATCTTCAAAATGTCCTAAAAACCCCATGAAAACCTAAAAATAGCCTCAGAATACTGTTAGAATACACTGAAAATACCCTACTTTTAAAAAACCCCTAAATCACCCCATAAAAATGCCCAAAGAACCTTTTAAAATCCCTAAATATACTCTAAATAGTCCAAAAAGAGCTCTAAAAATACCCAAAAAATCCTTAAAATGCCCTGATAAGACCCTCAAAATTCCCTCAAAAACCCTAAAAATACCCTAGCCCTAAAAAGTGGGGTTTTTTCCTGAAGAATGGATTTGTAAGGCTAAAACAATAAATGCTGCCCAAAAAGTAAAAAGCAATAGATGTAATACCTCTCGTGTTAAAATTGGTCCAGGTTTTCTTATTTAACTAACTCTAACTCACAAAAAGAAGGATTTGCCTCTGCAGCTATTAGCACAGCTGGAAAGAAGAAGAAGGGGCTGCTGTGGAAAAAGCTTTTAGCTAAACCCAGAGAGTCTGGAAGAAAAGCGAATGGTAAAAGTTAATGCAGTATTATCTTTCTTTTATTACTATGCTATTAAGAAGTCCTTTCCAGGTACTGCCGAAGCAACAATCAGAATCACGGAAAGAGAGTGAATTCATGCCAGCAGAATCAAAGGACTTGTGAAGAAACCTGAGGAATGGACTATCACATTGAAACCGGGCAACACCTAACTGACTTTCCAATGAGGACTGAGTGGTAATAGTTTGGAAAAGGCCAAATGATCCAAGAAATGTACAAAGAATAACACTGAATTAAGAAATAAGATAATGCTTATATCACTGGTTTCAAGCACTGGCTGAATAAAACATCTCCTTGGGGGAGGAATACTTCAGACAGAAAGATCAAGACTGTTTTTGTATTCTGACCTTAGCCTGAGAATTGTAGAGGGGAAAAGGGGAATTACCATTTCCATCAGTAAACTTTATTTGATTCATTCCAATACTGGACATGCTAGCTGGGTTATAAGTAAATGCTTGAATTGTGAGAATAATTAGTATTGTAGTTCACAAAATTCATGCTCTTATTGCAAAAAGTGGTAAAGTAATAACTTAGCTTTGTGGATGGGAATTATTAGTGCCTGTTGAATGAGAGATACCTGAGGAACAGTAAGAGACCACAGTTAAAGGTGTCTAAACCAATTTGCCTGGAAATTATTTAAGAGAAAGTGACAAGGAAATAGAGGGCAAGACCAGATTGGCCTCTGTATTTCGCCACCGAGAAGATCAAATACACCTGCTGTGGGTTGCAACCTCACAGGCATGGGAGGTGGGAGTATAAGCCATACTGGACCTCTGTTATTCCTGTTTTTGGCACTCATTTGTTGTCTTTTCCCTTTAGGGATACCAGCAAGATCGTGTCACAAATGCTACAGAAAGCATCACATGGAAAGAAACCAAAGTTCCTCCTTTATTACACCCACCTATGTCAACAGCCACTCTTATAACCCATCCAAATTAAGAACCTGTAAGCAAAATGGAGTAAATTATTGGATTACAAGAAACTTAGGAAAAAGTGGTAATAGATTTGGAATTGAATGTCCAAAGGGAGAGAGATGGATTTGTTTTAAATTTAATCTTGAAGATAGCATTCAAGATTTGGTAAAAAAACAAATAATAAACAAAAAGGTAAAACCAGCACAGCAATTTAACTCTGTATTGACCCCAAATTATCTATTGAGTCGTATTACAAGACTCCAAGCAGTTATAGAAATGATAGCAAATGGAGCTGCCCAGGCATTAGACTTAATATCAAGTCAGCTAAGCCAAACAAAAACTGTAGGGTATCAGAATAAGTTGGCTTTAGACTATTTATTGGCCAGAGAAGGGGGTGTTTGTGGAAAGTTTAATATATCAGATTGTTGAAAATTGATGACCACAGAAAAGTCATTCTCAAAAAAGCAAAAGAAATCAAAGAAAAATATATGCCCAGAGTGGGCGGCCACCTCCTGAAACAGCCCCTCCAACACCCTTCTTGGTTTTGGGGTCCCCCCGACATCCTTCCAATTTGGGACCTCCCTGCAATCCCTTCCAACTTTTGAGACCCTTTTTTTGACCCCCAAATTCACTCTGTCACTTCTCCTGTCCTTTTGGGCTTTGCAGAGACTGACCCGAGACTCTCCAAACCCCTGAGGCCCTCAAACTCCCCTCCTGGGGGCTTTTTGCCCTCCCTCCCTCAGGGATTTCAACTCTCTCTCCCAGGGTTCTCCCCCCACCACATCCCCCCCCATTTTTGTCACCCCCTAAAACCAACACCGAGGTCCCCCAAAACACAACTTTATTCACAGCCCAGCCCTGTCCATGCCCTCTCCACACCCCACAGGGGGGTCCCGGTGTCACCTTCCCCACCCCCCTACCCCCCCCCCCCCTTCCCCGTGTCCCTTCCCCTATTTACAGCTCTGGGATGTGGTACCGACACGGAACAGTGAGGGGCACCGAGGGTGACACAGGGCGCGGGGTAGGCTTGGGGACATCAGCTCTGTGTCACTCTGTCCTGTGTGTCCTCCACCTTGGAGTCACTGTGTCCTGTCCTTGTCCCAGTCCAGGTGCCCCCCACAGTCTCCCAGCTTGGTGTCACATTCCCTTACCTGTGGCATAACTCGTGTGACCCCAGCTCTGTCACCACGTCCTGCCCATGGAACACTCCCTGTGTCTCCTCACATGGTGGCACCATGTCTCCTGTCTGTAGCACAGTCCCTGTGTCCCCCACCAGGGTGGCCCACTGTCTGTGTGTCCCCACAAGTCTCTGACAGCAGGCACTGCCAGAGCATTATCCACCGGTCCTTGTGTCCCCACCACGGTGTCCCCTCAGGGCATGAATAGCGGATGATGCCCCAACTATCCGCGTGTCCCCATGTCCCGGTGCCACTGTCCCCATGTTCCCTCAGAGCACGAAGAGCGGGTGGTGCCCCCAGCAGTGCAAGGACAGTGCCCCACTGTCCCTGTGCCCTCTCCGTAGTGTCCCCATGTTCCCTCAGGGCACAAAGAGTGGGCACTGTCCCCGCATTGTCCCCTCAGGGCACGAAGAGCGGGCGGTGCCCCCGGCGGTGCCTCCTGAGCGCGGCGCTCCGGGCAAAGCTCTCCCCACACTCCACGCAGATCAGCGGCTCCTGCCCGCAGCCGCCCTCGGCCCCTGCGGGCCCCTCGCCCTCGCCCCCCGGCCGAGGCCCCTTCAGAGCCCTCGGGGCACCGGCGGGGTGGGCGCAGCGCCGCGGCCGCGCTGCCCCGGACCCGGCATGGGTGCGCTGGTGCTTGATGAGGTTCTTGCTCTGCGTGAAGCTCTTGCCGCACTCGGCGCAGCCATACGGGCGCTCCCCGGTGTGAATGCGCTGGTGCTGAATGAGGTTGGAGCTCCAGGAGAAGCTCTTGCCGCAGTGGCCGCACCTGTACGGCTTCTCTCCGGTGTGGGTGCGGCGGTGCTGCACCAGGTGCGAGTTCTGCGAGAAGCTCTTGCCGCACTCGCCGCAGGTGCTGGGCCGCTCGCCCGTGTGCGTGCGCTGGTGCCGCAGCAGCTTGGACCAGTGGCTGAAGCTCTTGCCGCACTCGTTGCAGATGAAGGGGCGCTGGCGGCCCCCGCCCCGCCGCCCCCCGCCCTCCTCGGAGCCCCCCGGGGCCGGGCCGGGGGTCCCGCGGGGCGGCGGGGGGCGCAGGGGGCTGTGCGGGATCACCGTGCGGATGATCTCGTGCGGCAGCACCTCGGCCTCGCCGTCACTCACGATGCCATCATCGGCTGGGGGGACATGGGGAGGGGGTGAGAGCACAGAAGGGCTTTCACTGGTCTTATTTGGACCTCCAAACCAAATGTTTGCTGTGACCCTGAAATGGGCTGGGACCCCAACAAAAATGTTTCCTGTATTCCTAAAATGGGCTGGGCCCCCTCCCCAATGCTCATTGCACCCTAAAAGGGTGCCTGGAGCCTCCTCAAAATGTTTGTTGTGACCCAAAAAGGGGCTGGGCCTTCTCCTCAAATATTTATTGAGCCCCAGAAAGGGGTTGGGCCCCTGACCCAAATGTTCATTGTGACAAAAAAAGGGCTGCACCCCTGACCAAATATTCATTGTGCGCCAAAAAGGAGCCAGACATCCATCCCAAATGTTCACTGGATCCCAAAAATTGGCTGGATCCTGGACCCAAATATTTGTTGTGACCCAAAAGGGGGCACAAAAAGGGGCTGTGGCCCTCTCCAGTGCACCCCAGAAAGGGGCTGCAACCCCTCCCCAAATGCTCACTGTGCCCCAAAAATGGGGTTATGCCCCCTCCTGGAGTGTCTGGAGCCCCCCAAAAGTACCTGAAGGCCCCCAAAATTCCCAATAACCCCTTCTTGGGGGGTCTGGAACCCTTTCAAGAGTGTTTTAAGCCCCCTTCAAATGCCTCTACCCCTCTCCAGTGATGTCTGTAGACCCCCAGAAGTGCCTTGAACCCCATCCCCAATGCCTCTACCCCCTTCTAGGTGCATCTGGAGCCCCCCCAAATTTGCTTACAGCCCCTCAAATCGCCTGCACCCCCTTCTTGGGGTGCCTGGGGTCCCCCAAATTTTCCTACAGCCCCCCCAAAAGTATTCGGATCCCCCCAAAATTTTCTGTACTGCTTTTCTGGGTTATCTGGAGCCCCTCATTCCCCCCCATCCACTTTTGGGGTCCCCCCCTCACCAATGAAGACCCTCCGGACCACGTCCCCCTCGTCCGAGTCCTGCAGCTCCACCACGTCTGGCTCGTCCTGCTCCATGGGGCCTCCTGCAGAGTCAAGGGGGGCCCTGAGCACCCCAAAACACCCCAGGACCCCCCTGAGCAGCAGAAAACCACAACCGCCTCCCCCCACAATTCCAAAACAATTCCAAAGCATTGTTTGCATCTTGGCTTCTGCTGTGCCCCAAATTTCTCAGTGTGACCCCAAATCCTTTTTTGCCCCCCTCAATCTCCATGTACCCCACCAAAATCCTTCTGTGTTACCTGTTCAAACCTTCAGGGAGATCCGAAATCGCCTCGTACCCCCCTAAGTCTCATCCCCCCCAAAAACCTCTCTGCCCCCCCATCCATCTATTCCCCCCAAAATCTCTGTGTCACCCTAAATCTCTTCATGTCCCCGCAAATCCCTCAGTGTAATCTCAAACTCCTCCATGTGATCCCAGGTCCCTCTGTGCCCCTCCAAATATCCTTGTTCACCCCATAAAATCCCTTTGTGTCCCCCCAAATCCTTCTGTGTGACCCCAAATCCCTCTGTGTCTCCCCAAATCACCCTGTACTCCCCAATTCCCCTCCCACCTGCTCTCTGAGGGTCTCGGGCAGGGGGGTCTCGCAGCTGCTCTGGACTCAGCCCCTAAAATCTGGGGTGAGGGGGATGGAGGGATGCAGATGGGGGGGGTGACAAAGCGGGGGGTCACCCAGTGCCCCTCAAAATCACCCAGGACCCCCCAAATCACCCAGGGTGCACCCAAATTACTCCCAGTTCCCCCAAGTTTGCTCCCCCCCCACTTTAATTTTTCGAAGGGGGCACAAAAGAACAACAGAGCCCCAGGAGCCTTCCCCATAATTCGCCTCCCACCCCAAATCGAATACTGGGGGGGACTAACAGGTTTTTTTTGAGGGATGCCCACTCTCTTTTCGCCCCTTCCAAAACGGTTCATCCACAGTGCCCCCCTTCAAATCCAACATGGAGGTAACCCAAATTTTTGGGGGGAGACTCCCAAATTTTTTTGAGGGGGTCCCCACTGTCATTGCCCCCTTTCTGCCCCCCGCAAACCAGAGCCTGATCCCTCCTCCCAGCCCCAAATCCATCTCCCCTCCCGTCCCAAATCCAAGACGACGGTTATCCACAACTGCAGGAGGGGTCTCCCAAATTTTTGTGGGAGGTCCCTACTCTCCTTTTTCCCTCTTTTCCAAATCTAAAAACGGCACACACCCCCCTCCCCTTCCATTGTCGCCCCCCTGCCACCGCCTTCCCCTTCCCAAATCCAAGACCGGGTGTATGCCAAATCGGAGAGGGATCTCCTGAATTTGGGGGGGAGGAGGGGGGGGGGCGGGAGTGTTCCCCGCTCTCCTTTTTCCGTCTTTTCCAGCCCTACAAACGGCGCCTCATTTCCACCGCCCCAACCCCCCGGCTCCAATCCATCGTTCCGCTCTATCCCCTGGGTATCCCCAGCTGGACGGGGTGGATCTCCCACATTTTTTTGGGGGAGTCCCCGCTCTATTCTCTCTCCTTTCCACCCCCAAAATCCGCCGTTCATCCACATCCCCCCCGCCCCAAATCTTTTGCCATGCCTCCGCCGTCGCCTCCCCATCCCAAATCCATGCCCGGGGGTATCCCCCCAGGAGGGGGGGGGGGATGTCCTCCCAGTTTTTTTGTGGGAGGGTTCCCACTCTCCTTTTTCCCTCATTTCCAGCCCCCCCAACGGCGCCCCTCCGCCATCGCCTCCCCTATCTCAAATCTAACATCGGGGTATCCCAAACTGGGGGGAAGGGGATCTCCCAAATTTTCTGGAGGGGGTGTCTCCGTTTTTTCCCGTCCCCTTTTCCCCCCAAAAAACGGGCTCGTTTCCCTCCCCCCGCGCCCCCCGACTCACCTCGGCAGCTCCGCGGCGCGGGAGGGGCCAGGGGCGTTCCGGAGGGTTCCGGGGGTGGCTCCGGGGGTCCCGTCGGGCTCGGGGGTGCGGGGGGGGTCGTGGCGGGGGCGTCCCCCGGGCGTGAGGCGAGCGCGGGGCCGGGAACAGGAAGGTCCCGTCATCCCATTCCCCGCCGGATGCGCCGCTGGGAAAAAAGCGGGGAAAAAACGCAGGGAAAAGTGGGGGGGGAAACCTTGGAAAAAGGGAATTTGGGCGGGGGGAACCCCTAGGGGAAAAAAAAAGGGCGGGTCGCAGCAGGGACACCCCCGAACCGCCCGGTATTGAGTGGGGGAATTGTGCGAATTGCCTGAATTGTTGGGGTTTGGTTATTTTGTTATAAAGGGGGGTGTTTTCCAAGCGGGAGATGGAGCTCGGGGGGGAAGGGGGGGAGGCGGGGTGGGTTTAAGGGGAATAAGGACAGGGAGCCCCCCCAGACTTCTCCCTCCCCCCTTCCTGCTTTGTGTAACGGCAGCGACGCGTTTCCTGCCCCCCCGGGAATTAAAAATGGTTGGAATTACGCAACGAGGGCGGAGGGCTCGGCAGCAGCATCCAGGGATTCCGGGAACGGCGGGATGGGGGCTTCGGGGCGTCCCCTGCGCCCCCCCAAATCCCTGAATGATCCCTCAGAGGGTTTTATCGGGGCGCTTCCTGCCCCTCTCCCTCCGACCCCCGGGAATCAGAAATTGGTTGGAATTACACAATGACGGATCACGGGATCCCGAGATAGAGGGATTCGGGGGGATCGGGGTTTTGGGGTGCCCCTATGCCCCCCAGATTCTCCCTCACGAGGGCCTGGGTATGCATTTCTGTTCCCCGCCCCCGCCATCCCTATAATTAAAAATGGTTGGAATCGCACAGCGAGGCTGGAGGGTTCAACAGTGGCATGGAGGGATTTTGGGATCAGGTCATGATAGGATTGCGGTTCTGGGGTGACTCCTGTGCCCTCCAAACGCTGAGCCCCTCCCCCGATATTCTGGGGGTGCTTTTTTTGCCCCCCAACCTCCCAATTAAAAATTGTTGGGATTATGCAACACAGCCAAAGATTTAGTAGAATTTTGTGATTCTGGGGGCATGGAATAGTAAGATCAGGGGTTTGGGGTGCTCCCCCTGCACCCCATGCCCCCGAAGCCCTCCAAAGGGTTTAGGGGTGCTGGGGTGAGAGTATGGGGTCTCCATCTCCTTCCCTCACCCCAGGCACTGGTTCCTGAAGGATGGGAAAAGCTCTGCATGGCCATACTGGGATCACTGGGGGTGACCCCAAAATCTCACAGTTGGACAATGTCATCACCCCTGGCTGGTGTCCCCAAATCCATATAGTGGAACAAGGCTGCTCAGAGACATTTAATTGATATCATCAGCAGATCCATGTGCCCAAATCCCAGGATTCCCATCCTGGGGACCCCATCCCCAGGGTTCTGGAATCCCTGTCCCCACCGGGGGTCCCCATCCCCGTCACAGTGTCCCCATCCCGACACCCCCATTCATGTGTCCCCATGCCACTCCCAATGTCTCCACAGGCTTGCCCTGGTGTCCCTGTTTCCATCCTGGTGTCTCCATCTTGGTGTCCTTATCCCCATCTGCCCCCATAGGTCCAGGTGTTGCTGTCCCCATCCTCATGTCCCAATCCTGATTTCCCTGTCCCCATCCAGGTGGCGCTTTCCCCCCTCACATTTCCCACTTTTTTCATCTCTCCCCTTTCTTGCTCTTTTTCTCTTCTTTTCCCCCACCATTTCCCTCATCACCTTTTCCGCCCTTTTCCCCCTCACATTTCCCACCCTTTTTTCTCTCATGTTTCCCACACTTTTTTTTTCCTCCCTTTTCCCACCCATCTTCCTCTCACCTTTCCTGCTGCTTTTCCCCTCATGTTTCCAACCCTTCTTCCCTCACATTTCTGATCCTTTCCCCCTCAAGTTTCCCGCCCTTTTTGGCCTCACGCTTCCAGCCCTTCTTCCCTCACATTTCTGACCCTTTCCCCCTCACGTTTCCCGCCCTTTTTGGCCTCACGCTTCCAGCCCTTCTTCCCTCACATTTCTGACCCTTTCCCCCTCACGTTTCCCGCCCTTTTTGGCCTCACGCTTCCAGCCCTTCTTCCCTCACATTTCTGACCCTTTCCCCCTCACATTTCCATCTCTTTTTCCTCTCACCTTTTCCCACTCTTTTACCTTCACCTTTCCCCCTCATTCCCTCCCAGGCTCTCCTGTGTGGAGGCAGCACAGGTGGCTCCTCGCTCCAGCACCACCATGGACTGGTTCCACTGCTGTCGCTGCTTCCGCCAGGATGGCGCCCGCTTCGCCATCACCAACTGCGGCCACATCCTGTGCGAGGGCTGTGGGGGCTCAGGTAAAATTGAGGGAAACCCCTAGTTTAAGCCCTTTAAATGCTGAGAAAGGGGGAGTTTCCTTAAAATGAGAGGGAAAGGAAGAGTCACCTCAACTCAAGGAAATAAATAAGTGAGGGCTCTGCCCTCAATTTAAACTCCTAAAATATCGGGGAAAGAGGGTTTCCCCTCAATTTCTGTCTTTTAAATTATGGGAAAAGGAGAATTTCCCCTCAATTTACACCCTTAGCATGGTGGAAATGGAGGATCCTGCCTCAATTTAAAACCCTAAAATGAAGGGAAATGGTCCATTTCCCTCAAGGAACACAATTTTTGGGACTTTTGGACATATTTTTCTCTCACTTTTCTCACTTTTTTCTCCCCTTCCCACAGGTCCCTGCCCAGTCTGTGGCACCGCCTGCCGCTACCTGCCCATATCTGATCAGGCCAGTGTCCTCCATGTTGTTCCCCACATCCCCTTCCTACCCTTTTCCCTTCCCGTTCCCAACTTCTTCCCATCCTTTTGACACCCCCATGCCCAACAGATGCGCCCAGAGGAGAAGGTTTTCTTCAAGAACCCAGTGGCCCTCGCCCTCAAGCACCTTGCCCACATCACGCAGGTAAGGAGGACACGGGTGACGAAGGATGAAGTTCCACCACTGTCCCCCCCCCCACACGCTGGGGGGTACAAGGGCATGACCCACATCCCCCAGGTGTGGCAGTTCCAGATGGCACAGGCACAACTTCTGGTGGACTTGCACCGGGACAGAACTCGGCGGGTGCAGGCAGAGCTGGACAAGGCCAGAGAGGAGCTGGGGGAGAGGAGGAGGTGAGGGGGACGCTATGGAAGGGGGTTCACACCTCCATCTTGGGCTCCTCTGGGCATGTGGGTGAGGCAGCACTCCTTGGTCAACACCTTAATGACAGTCCTCAGCCTTCTGGCCCCTTTTTTGGGAGGGTCTTATCCCCCCTTGGCTGCCACATTGGTGACAGCATGTTCTGCCATTCACTGCCATCTTGGTGAGTTCCCACCCCCTTGCTCTGCCCCCCTCAGCTGCACTATGGAGGGACCCCCACCCCAAATGTGGGGGAAAACCCACCCTCCATTAAATCCTCCCCCTTCCCAGGGAGCTGGAGTCACTTCGCCGGGAGAATGAGGAGCTGCGCCGCATGCAGGTGGCCCCTAAAGCCCCCCTTCCCCTTCTCTGGCCCCCAAACTCCCCCCCCAAATCCCTCCTGCCCCTTCCCTCACCCCCAAAACTGTCCCCTCCAAATCTCCCCACACAGCTCTCCCCAGGCTGGCGCTGGAGCAGCCACAGCAGCACCCCCCATCCTTCCCCCACGCATTCAGGTAAGTGCCCCCCAAATTTGTAGGGGAGTCTTCCACACCGTAAAACAGCTCCTCATCCCCTCCTTGCCCGTAGGGATTCTCCCAAATTTTCTGTCTCCTTTACAGTCACCCCCCAGCCCCGCCGGCAGCTCAGCAGTCAAGTGGTCAGGTAAGGGGTGTGGGGCATCCTAACTTGGGATGGGGTTCCCTCAATTTCACAGGGGGGGGGTCCCCCCAACTTCCCTCCTCTCTTTTGCAGCCGCTTGGCCCCACTGGAGCCCCCCCAGTCCCACAGCACCCCAGGATGGCAGGTGAGACCTCACCCCAAATGGGGGCCACCCCAAAATAGGGGGGTTCCCATAATGGTTTGCTCTCACCCCACAGGCTGGCGTAGCCTACAGAAATTCAGGGGCCTCCAGCGTAGGTGAGTGACCCCAAATCCTACAGGATTTACCCCAAGGTAATGTCCCAAGCCCCGCCCTTCAGCTCCAACCACCATCCCCTTTCCCCCCTTTTTAGGAGGGACCCTAAAAGCTCATATAGGGCCTCATACCCCCATGGTGTGACCCCAAACCCCTGATCTCTCCCCACAGGGACCCCAGACCCCCACGGAAGGAGCCCAGAGCTCCCCAAACCCCCTGCAGGACCCCAAGCCCTCCCAGAGAAACCCCTGACCCTGATCTGTGGGGTGACCTTAAAAAAACCCCTAACGCCCCTTTCCCCCCTCAGTGCCCCCCTTGGCTGGGACAAGCGAGGTACAGGTACTGGGGGCACTAGGAGGAACTGGGGGGGGATTGGGGGCCTTGGAATAAACCGGGAGATGTGGAGAGGCGAATCTATGGGGACTGGGATAAACTGGGAGGGACTGGGAGGGGATATAGGAAGCCCCAGGAGGGACCTGGGGGCTCTGGGAGGGGAGATTGGTTACTGGGAGAGAATTTGGATTCCTGGGAGCACTGGGAGGGGGTGTTTGGGTTACTGGTAGGGGGGCTTGGTGATACTGGGAGCACTGGGAGGACCCCAGCTCCACCCCCTCCTCCTTGACCCTCCCTTATCCCACCGCTTTTCCTCCGAAATCAAGATAAAACCTCCAAATGCAGTAGCTATTCCCCAAATTCAGAGGCCAATCCCCCCAAATTCTGTAACCAAGCCCGCCCAGAATTCAGTAGCCACCCCCCAAATTGCGATAGCCACCCCGATATTCGGTAGCCAGGAATTTAATCTTCTTTATTTAGGGCTCTGCTCTGCGGCTGGCGAGGGGCGGGCGCTCCCAGTGGGATCTCAACCCACGGCCATAAAGGACAAACAGAGATCTCTGACGGGATCCGAGGCTCCTGAACAGGAGCTCCGGGGCTTCCCTGGATGTTATACCTGGAGATAACTGGGGGCAGAAGTTGTTAAAAAGGAATTAAAAAAAAAATCCAATTTTGGTGCCGTTTTGGGTCCGTTTGTGGGGCCGGGGTAGGGGGGCGTGGCCTCTCTACGGCGAGGCACCGCCCCCCGGGCGTATAGAGGTTGTGTTGCTGCGTTCCTTTTGGTTGGTAGCTCGGTGTGGGCGTGGCCTAAGGGGAAAGCGGGATATGGAGGCAAATTGGGAAAAAATGGGGAAAATTGGGGGAAAATTAAGGGGGTTACGAGGAGGGGGTCTATGGAGGAGGGGGAGGGCCTTCGTGATCTTAGGAGAGCGCGGATTGGTGAAAATCCGATGGGAGGCGTGGCTTAAGAGCCATCGGTGCTGGGGATTGGAGGACAGGCATGGAGGGGGCGGGACCAGCTCGGGAGCCGGACCGGATTTGTGGCGAGGCGGTCGGGCGGGGCACTTGGTGTGACGTCACTTCTGGTTAGCGGTATTTCCGCGTCAAGCTTGGCCAGCCGCCGCTGCTGGTCCGGGAGCGGCTCGGGACCCCGGAACCGCCCCGCGACGCCCGGAACCGCCCCGCGACCGCTCCGGGGTCACTCCGCATTCCTCCGGAACAGCCGCCGCTCCACCTCCGGACTCTCCTGCGGCTCGGCCCGGCCCGGACCGCTCCCTCCCCGCCCCGGGTCCGGCGCGGGGCTCGGCGGGGCCGGCCGGGGATGCCGCGGCGCGGCCCGCGCCATGTGGTACATCATGCAGAGCATTCAGAGCAAGTACTCGCTGTCCGAGCGCCTTATCCGCACCATCGCCGCCATCCGCTCCTTCCCTCGGGACAACGTGGAGGATCTCATCGGCCGGGTGAGGCCCGGTGGCCGGGACATCCCAGCCCTTCCGCGGTCGGGCCGGCCTGCTTGAGTCCCCCCCCGGACTCCGGGTGCCTCTGACGGGCACTGCCGAGCTGTCGCCGGCTGTCCCGCTCCCTGCGGAGCTTCCGTGGGGATCCCCTGGAGGGGTTTTCCTGGGAGGGGAAGATCAGGGCATCTCCGGTTGGTTTAGAGACTCCAGGCTTTTCCTTCCACCCTCCGAACCCCCGGGGCTGGCGGTGTGTCTGGGGGTCTCCGGGCACCGTTTGGTGACAGTGAATTAGTGAAACAGAAGCGGGAGCTGGAATTAAGACCGGGAGTGTTTTTGCGAGCAAACCCCCGGGATTTCTCGTAATTAAGCCTTTCTTGAAGGGATGGGAAGGGCAGGGAAAGGATGGGTTTTGCTGACGCCGAGGCGGTTGGCGGTTCCTACAAACCCTCGGGGTTTGTGTGAATTAACCCTTTCTGAAGGGATGGAAATGGGGAGTTCCTCACCGGGGGTGTTCCTGTGCTCCCCAGGGCGCCGATGTGAACTGCCTGCACGGCACCCTCAAACCCCTGCACTGTGCCTGCATGGTGGCTGATGCCGACTGCGTGGAGCTGCTGCTGCAAAAAGGAGCTGAGGTAAAGCTTTGGAAAAACCCAAAACAGGTGGAAAATTCTGAGATAAGGGGCAGGGAAGTCAGGAAGAGTTGATTAAGAGCTGATGTTGGAGCTGATGTGCTTAAGTTGGATTTTGGGAAAAGATTCTTCCCCCAGAGTGTCGCAAGCTCTGGAAACTGGGGTTTGGACAATGCTCCCAGCATAGGGGGGGGGATTTTTGAGTGTCCTGTGCAGGGCCAGGGCTTGGATTTGGAGATCTTTGTAGGTCTTTTCTACCCCAGGATATTCCATGGGCTTGTATCTCCTCACAAAGCGGCACCAGGGGAAGGTTCACTGTTCCAACAGGGAGGGAATTCTTGGGCTGAGATTTTCGGGAGAGGAGGAAGGATTGAAACCTAAATTTTTGCACTGAGATTTCAGGAGGCTGGGAAGGAAGAACTAAGCCATACATTTGCTGGATTTTTTACCCCACTTTCCCCTGGCTACTTGCCTAAAACCCTTCCTTATTTTTCCCTACATTTGGGATTTGGGACCTTTAGCTCTTCCCTTGCTGTGGGATCCAGCTGGAGCCACTCCCTGACCCCCAAACCTTTTTTTTTCTCCCCCAGGTGAACGCCCTGGATGGCTACAACCGGACAGCCCTTCACTACGCAGCAGAAAAAGATGAAACTTGCGTGGAGATTTTATTGGAGTACGGAGCCAACCCCAACGCCCTGGACGGCAACAAGGACACGCCCCTGCACTGGGCGGCCTTCAAGAACAACGCCGAGTGCGTGCGGGCCCTGCTGGCCAACGGCGCCCTGGTCAACGCCCTGGACTACAACAACGACACCCCCCTGAGCTGGGCGGCCATGAAGGGCAACCTGGAGAGCGTCAGCATCCTGCTGGACTTTGGCGCCGAGGTGCGCGTGGTCAACCTGAAGGGCCAGAGCCCCATCTCGCGCCTGGTGGCGCTGCTGGTGCGGGGCCTGGGCACGGAGCGGGAGGATTCCTGCCTGGATTTGCTGCACAGAGCCACGGGACACTTCGAGCTGCGCAAGAACGGGAGCCTGCCCTGGGAGGTGGCCCGCGACCCGCAGCTGTGCCAGCGGCTGACGCTGCTGTGCTCGGCGCCGGGCACGCTGCAGGCGCTGTCGCGCTACGCCGTGCGCCGCTCGCTCGGCCTGCGCTTCCTGCCCCAGGCCGTGCAGCAGCTGCCGCTGCCTGCCTGCCTCAAGGAGTACCTGCTGCTGCTCACCTGAGCCAGGGACAGCTGCCCTTCCCCTCCCCGGAGGATCCCCGCTCACTTTGTCACTTCCCAGGTTCTTCTCCGTGGTTTTGTTCCCCTCGGCCACCCAGCACCCTGCTGGCCCCTCACGCTGCCTCCCTTTCCTCCCCTTGGCCCTTCCATTTTGTCCCCTCCCTTTCTCCCCTTGTTCTGTCACGCTCCCTCCATTTCCTCCTTTCTGTTCCCTCTGCTTCTCTCCCTGTCCCCCCGTTTCACTCTCCTGCAATGAACAATATCCCTCTGGTGGCAAATTATATCCCAGCTGTTGGATTGATCTGGTTTTCCCCTTTTATTTTTTGTTTTTTTTCCTTGCAAAAGGAAGGTTTTAAAGGAAAAGTCTTCTTTGAGGAAGGACCCAAGGCAAGAAATTGTAGGTTGGGATGCAGAGTAATCCTGTGGGATGGGTTAGCTGAAAATCAAAGATCCAGGTGTTTCTCCAGCATGGAGAGTGAAGTTCTGCCTGTTTATCCATAACTTTTATGCTGCATCAAGAAACCACCTCAAAAACCAAAATTTTGCAGGGCTGGAGTTCTTGTAGGTGAAAGAAATCTTTTCCAGTGAGCTCCACATGAAGCTGAGGGCTTCCCTCCCACCTCTTCAAGGTTCCTGAGGTTTCCCTCTAGGAATTCACCCTTTGATGTTGGTTTGGGGAGGGGTTTTGGGATCTATTCCAGGATCCAATGGAAGAGCAGATCTCCAAGGTGAAACCAAGTGGCTAAAAACTGTCATTGTTGTTTTCTGGGATGAACTTGGGGCACAAATTTTACCTGTTTTATCTCTCTGTGTTATGCTGGGCAGGGAAATCCTGAGGATGAGGGATTTGGTGTCAGTGGGGTCCAGGTTTGCCTTTCCATGGATTCACAGACACCTGGAGCACTTGGACAAGCACTGAATTTATTGAAACATCTCCACTTTATGACTTTTAACCCTAAAAACCTCAACCTCCACCATCCATCCTCAATTTATTCTGATACCGCTTGGGGACCCCTTCTCAAAATCCCATAAAATCCCTGAAAAGCCCCAGGACATTGTGAGAAAAGGGGATTTTTGGGGTTCCTCAGGCTGGCAGTGACTGCTGTCCCTGTCACAGAGTGGCCTCGGGGACCAGGACCTTGCGGGTCAGGTGCTCCAGGTGCGCCGTCTCAGACGTGTCTAGCTCGATGTTGTACTTGGCTAGGATTTTGAGGATGGGCCGCAGCTTCAGCCACCACTGCTCCTTGGGGATGCGGTGCCTGAGGGGACAGGGACAGACTGGGGATATCCCTGGGGAGGGATCCCAGGCTTTGTCCCACTTTCCCAGGGTGGGGAAGGGAGAGACAGGGAGGGAGACGCACTCGAAATCCGTCTGCTGGCGCAGCTCAGCGATGGGCTGGAACACCAGGCTGCGCTTGCGCATCCCCAGCAGGCACGCCGAGTCCGCCGTGTTGGCAAAGATCCGGCCTGGGAGGAACACAGGAATGGTAGGGAACCTCCTGGAGGCGAGTTGGGAATGGTTGGGATCCTCCAGGGACGTGGGAGGGAAGGGTGGGAATGTTTGGTAATCTTCAGGGATGGGAAAACACCTGGGACAGGAAGTTGGGAATGTTTGGGATCCTCCTGGAGCAGGGGTTGGGAATGCTGGGGATGCTGTATGAGGGTAAAACCTATGGGAGGGTAGGTTGGGAATATTTGGGACCTTTCAAAAACATGGGAGGGGAGGTTAGGAATGTTTGGGATCATCCAGGAGTGGGGAACATCCCCCAGAATCCACAGGAGGGCTTTTTGGGAATGGTTTGGGAATGTAGGGTCACTCTGGGGCCCCTTTGGGATCCCCCATCCAGCAGCACCCACCATGCCGGGAGCACTCCTTGATCTTCCCTGTGATCCAGGCCACGGCCTTGGCGCCCATCTTGGTGCCGAAATTACGGTCAAAGGGGGTGGGGCTGCCTCCCTGCCCCAGGAGAATCCAGGATGAGCCAATGAAATCCCCCAAATCCCAATCCCCTTCCCAGGGAAATCCCCTGAACACTGATCCTGTTCCTGGGGGAATTCCCAAACCCTCACCCCATTCCCACCTGCTGCATGTGCCCCAGGACGTTTTTCCGGCAGTCAAAAATCCCTTTGCCCTCCTCGCAGTAGAGGTTGTAGATGAAATCTGTGGTGTAGTTCTCATTGCAACGCTCATTCCTGCACCAGGGACAGGATCAGGCCCAAATCCCACAATTCACCCCATCCCAAACAATTCCACTGATCCCAAACAGCAGCAGCACAATGAGACTCCAAATCTTCCATCCCTTGCCCATCACCACCGTGAGAGCCCAGTTCCCCTGATCTCAAACCCAATCCCTACGGGGGTGCCATGAGGTCCTCCCAAGGCTGGAACCCACCTGAGCACAAGCCCCCTCTTCACCGTGGTCTTCATCTTCTCCGTCAGGTGGTCCACATTGGCCTGTGGGGTCGGGAATGGAGGTGGGAGCGGGGTCAGTGGGGAACCTACTCATTCCACACCACCCGGGTGCCACTGGGGACTGGGGACAAGACTGTCCCCACCTGCAGGTCACGGCTGCTGAAGGGCTCTTCGAAGATGTAGACGGCGTCGGCGCCAGCCGCCAGCCCAGCCATAGTGGCCAGGTAGCCACAGAAGCCACCCATGGTCTCGATGATGAACACACGGCGCTTAGTGCCTGCAGCCGACTGCTTTATCAGGTCACACGTCTGCAGTGGGGACAGGATTTGGGGTCAGGAAAAGGGATTTAGGGCCAGGGAATTCGGGATGCCCACTGAAGACTGCTTGATCAGGTCACATGTCTGAAATGTGGGATTTGGTGTCAGGAAAAGGGGTCTAATGTCAGGGCAGTTGGGGGATTTCCATCAGGGTCTCAGAGAGGTGATAGAGGTAGGAGAAGTGCTTTGGGATCAGGGGAATTTGAGACTTCCACTGGGATCTTACTGTGATGATAGTGTTTAGCATCAGGAGGGATATGGGATACAGGATTTGGATTCTCACTGTGGTGATGTTTGGGAGCAGAGGCTACAGGATGGGGTGTCTGACCAGGGTGATAGTGTTTGGGACAAGGGGGATTTTGGGGAGGTATCTGGGGTCTCACAGTGGTGATGGTGTTGAGGGCGGTGTCAGCACCGATGCTGAAGTCAGAGCCGGGGACGTTGTTGGAGACGGTGGCGGGCACGATGCACAGTGGGATGCAGAGCTCCTCGAAGCGTGCCCGGCCCTCCACCAGCTCCAGGCCACCTGTGAACGCCTGAGAGACAATGGGAACATCAGGGGACAATGCAGAGAGGAGAGGAACAGTGGAGGCACTGACCACACCTTGACCAGACCTGGCCCTCCACCAGCTCCAGGCTGCCTGTGAATGCCTGGGGGATGGCAGAGGGACCCTGACCCCACCCTGGCCACACCCCAACCATGCCTCTCTAACCCCATCCTGGCCACACCCCAACCATGCTCTGACCAAGCCCCACTGACCCCACCCCGCTGACCACACCCTGCCCACACGGCACTGACCTCAAAGCCACCGATGATGATAAGACCATGAATCCCAAATTTGCTGATGTTGGCGCTGATCTCCTCAAAATGTTTCTTGGGCAGAGTCCTGGGAAGGGGAGACACCTTGAGATGAGCCTGACCAGAGGGGGACCCCAGAGGGACCCCAAATGACCCCACACGCAGCGGGGACTCACCTCTTGGTGCCTAGTTTGGATCCTCCCAGCCCCGTCCAGCTGCCCACAGTATTCCAGCCGATCTCCTCCACCTGAGGGGTGAAACAAGGGTTTAATGGGGTGGGAGAAGGATCTGGGGTCACAATGGCCTCCCTCAGCCCTCTCAGAGTGACATTGGGCTCACACGATGTCCCCTCAGCCCTCTCAGGAGGTCACACAATGTCCCCTGGCTTGGGGACAGCAGCAGATCAGACCCATAGCAGGGCTGGGGTTTGGACAGGGATTAAACACCCCCATCCTGAGGAATCTCCATCCCTGCAGTGCCACAACTGCCCCTTGCCAGGTCCTTTTCTTGCACCCTTCTCCCACATGGATCTCCCCATCCCAAAATCCAACCCCTCAATTCTATTCTGCACTTCCCAAACTCTTTTCCTGGCCTGTTTTTCCACTGGGATCTCCCCATTCCAAAACCCAACCCTTCAAATCCATCATGCCCTGGCCACTCCTTCATCCCATAGGGATCTCCCCATCCCAACTCCTTTCACCCATAGGACCCTCACTATCCCGAATGCCAGCCCCTCAAATCCATCCCAAGCCCTATTCCCTGTGCGAATCTCCCCATCCCAGTCCCTCTCCTGACCCTTTTCCCACCCCATTCTCCTTGGGACCCTCACCATGCCAAAGGCCAGCCCCTCGAAGCCGTCGTGCACGGCGAGCATGCGGTGCCCATGGATGAGGCCGATCCTCACGGTCGACCGCACGGCTGCGTTCATCCCTGCGGCCGGAGCGCCCACGTTCATCACGGCCACCGTGTACCCGCTCTGGGGACAGGGACAGGGCTCACTGGGGGTTGGGGTTGGATTGGGGTGGGATTGAGTGGTATCCGTGCCTGGGATGGAATTGGGGTGTCCCAGCTCGGGCCCCTCCCCAGTGCTCCCTACCTTGGTGGCAGGTGGGCGGATGTGAGCCAGCAGCTTGTAGACATTCCAGTTGTTCTGAAAGCTCCTAAAAATCAGGGAAGTTGGGGTTTTGAGACAGTTTGAGGACATTGGGGTTGCAGGGACAGAGACATGGAGGTGCCACCCACCGGCCCCGCAGCTTCAGCGCATCCTCAAAGCGTCCTTCATTCATGGCTGTGGTGACGTCCTTGGTCTGGGGGCACAGAGGGGGATTGGGGTGGGATTGGGGTTTCCTGGGTGGAATTGGGGTGTCCTGGGGTGGGATCAGGGTGTCCTGGGTAGGGTTGGAGTGTTTTGGATGGGTTTGGGTTGGAATGGGGTGTCCTGGGGTGGGATCCATCCCTGGGGCTGGCTTGGTGACACTCCCTGGAGGATTTGGAGACATCTTAGGGATGGGAACCATCTTAGGGACCCAGACTGGGTCTGGGGCCACTCCCAGCATCCCCCCATCCCCACTCACCACCTGGACACATTCCATGAGGGGCAGGCGCACGGCCTGGTTGCCAGACAGACTGACCACGCAGGCCGGTGTCTCCGGTGTCCCCTCAAGCAGCGCCATCACAGCCTCCACACCCATCCTGCTGGCCTGAGGGGACATCAGGGGTGTCACCTCCCAAGGGGGGCTGTCAGTCACTTCCAGGTCCCTTTGTTTGGGACCGGGGTGAGGAAGGAGGTGCCCACCAGGATGCGGTCGAAGGCTGAGGGGGTCCCGCCACGCTGGACATGGCCCAGGATGGTCACCCTGGTGTCGTACCCCAGACGTTTCACCACCAGCTGCAGGGACACAGGAGAGCTCTGGGACTGGCCCCAAAAAGGGAGGGGGCAAAGGGGGATGTCCCCCATGTACCCCCATCCCCACTCACAGCTTTGATCTCGTCCGAGGTGATGGCCTTGCCGTGCTTGTCGATGGCACCCTCAGCCACAATGATGATGTTGAGCCTGGAGCCACCATCACGGGTCTGGGGGATCACAGGGTGTCAACAAGGATAGGGACGGGGGGAGATCATCCCTCCATCCCTCCATCCCCGTGTCCATCCCTCCCTCCCACCTCAGTCAGCCTCCTGCACAGGTGCTCCTCCCAGTCGTCCTCGGGGGGTGACTCAGGGATGAAAACCCAATCAGCACCACAGGCCAGGGCTGTGATCAGCGCCAGGTACCTGAAATGGGGCCAAAACCTGCTTTTGAGCCACTTCCCCCAATTTTTGGGGTGACAAGAACCCCTCCTAGGTGCCAGAACGTACCCGCAGTGTCGCCCCATCACCTCCAGCACAAAAGTCCTCTGGTGGCTGTGGGGACAAGAAAGCGTCACCCACCCGAAACGGGAACACCGGGGGCTGGGGGACAACAAGAGTGTCCTTGTCACCTCTGCGCTGTGGTGGTGATGGCGTCCACGATCTCCATGATGCGGTGCAGCGCCGAGTCGGTGCCGATGGTCATGTCAGTGCCACAGAAGTCGTTGTCAATGGAGCCCACCATGCCCACGATGTTCAGGTGACTCGAGCGCTGCGCCTCCTCTGCCGTGATGCCACCTGGGGAGAGGGTGGGCAGGAGGGGGACACCATCCCCAGATGGTCACTTGGGGGGTAGAGGTGTCAAAGGGATTGTTTGGGGGAAAAACACTCAGCTTTGGGTAACAAAACACCCTATTTTTGTGTAGGACACCTTGATTTTGGAACCAAAGCTTTTTGGAATCACAAACTTATATCACACTGCAACAACAAACCTTCCCACACCCTCCTTTCCTGACGTGAGACCCCCCCAAAATGTCCCCTTGGGGGAAGCAGTGCCACAAATCTCTGTTTTGCAGGAAAACCTCAAATTTTTGAGTGCCGCACCCTGCTTTTTTTAACCACACCCTCTTTTTCTTCTGTGTCCCCCTTTAAAACATCTTCAACAGTGCCCCAAACCTCCATAATTATGGAAAAAAAACAATTTTTCAGTTTCACATCCTGATTCAAAACCAAACCTTTCCACACCCCCTGTTCTCTCTCTGTCCTCCTCCAAAGTGTCCCCTTGGGGAGCAAAAGTGTCCTAAACTTCCATAATTAGGGAAGAACACCACGTTATTATGTGCGAAAACCCAAATTTTTGTGTGCTTTTGAACCCAAACCTTTCTCTTTTGACCCCAACCCTTTCCCTGTGCCCATCTCCCTCACCCCAGGGGCGTTTCGGGGCTCCCCTGGTGTCCCCCCCATACCAGTTTTGAGCAGCTCTGCCAGGAGCCCGCCCCACTCGGCACGGAAGGTGTCGGCACCGGTGAGGCTGCCGTCGCCGCCGATCACGCACAGGTTGGTGATGCCGCGCTTGACCAGGTTCTGCGCAGCGCGCAGCCGCCCCTCGCGCGTGCGGAAATCCTGGCAGCGCGCGCTGCCAATCACCGTGCCGCCCTGGGGAGGGACGGTGGGGCACAGCTGGCCTTGGGGCTGGCTGTCCATCCCTGTGTCTGTCCACCCCTCTGTCCATCCGCCCATCTCATCCCCATGTCCATATCTCTGTCCCATCCTCATATCCATCCATCCACCCATCCATTCATCCATCCCATCCCCACATCCATCCCTGTGTCCATTCATCCATCCTATCCCCGTGTCCGTCCCTGTGTCCATCCCTGTGTCCACCCTTCCCTCCCTCCCCCCATCTCTGCTTCTGGGTCATTTTCTGCTCAGCTCAGGCTCAGACTGGAACCAGTGAGGGACAAACTGGGACCAGTGAGGAGCATGCCCAGTGCCTCCCCAGCCCAGGAGGTGATTCCCCACTGTCCCCCTGTCCATGTGTCCCCCTGTCCATGTGTCCCTCACCAGCTGCAACATCATGGACACACTTTCCCACGTGGCCTCCCTGATGTGGTCACCACCGTCCACCAGCCCCTGGTAGCCCTGTGGGGACAGAACCGACAGTGGTTCAAGGACACCTTTTCCCAAATTTTGCGGTGGGGCTGTGGAACTTCGGGGTTGGGGCTGACACTGACCTCACACACGAAGAACACTTTGGCCCCAGTGTAGATCCCCACACGCACCACGGCGCGCACAGCCGCGTTCATCCCTGTGGGGCACCGCCATCATCCTGTCACCCCTTGGTGACATCCCCAAGCCCCTGTCACCTCCCTGCAGCTGCCACCCCTCAGTGGACACCCCCAGTCTGTCCCCCCCGTACCCCCCCTGTCCCCCCCCTCACAGCTGCCACGGCCTGGGTTATTTTTGCCCCAGTGACCTTTGGTGGCAGCGCCTGACATGGGTGACAAACACGGGGGTGGGGGGAGGGGACACTCGGGGGGGGGCCCCCCATGGCCTGGCAGCCCCCCATGTCTGTCCGCCCCCCATCCTTGGGACCCCCAGAAAAATCCCAGATCTGGGGATGAATCCTTGGAATTTTGGGCAATCCTGATTATTGTGGCTCAGTGCCAAAGTGCCACCGGCACCCACTTGGAGTCCCCTGCCCGAATTTTGTCACCGTTGTTCCCCTCTGCTATCCCAAAACCCCTCGAGCTCCACCCGACCCCAAACCCCCACCAAGGTCATTCCCAGAACCTCAATCCAGGGAAAACCCTGATGGTTGTGGCATCAAAATCCTGATTTTTACTTCCAAATGAGCGGTTTTAGGGACTTGGGGGGGGGGATTTTTAGGGATTTGGGGGGGATTTTGGGTGGGAGGGGGGGATTGGGGGGGGGGGGTCTTTGGGATCCCGGGGATTCCGGGGATCCCAGGGGATTTGTGGAGTTTTGGAGGAGGGGGGAGAAATTCGGGGGGTTTTGGGGGGATTTCCAGGGATTTCGGGCTGGGGATTTCTAGGAATTTTGGATCCCGGAGGTTTTGAGGTGCTCTTACCCTGCGCGTCCCCCCCGGAGGTGAGGACGGCGATGGCTTTGCCGACCCCCAGGGTCTCAGTGTGCTGGGGTCCCGCGGGGCTCGGGGGCATTTTCCTGCCTGGAAAAAATCGGGAAATTCGGGCAAATCCCAAGGCGGGACGGGCGGCTCTGTCCCTCTGGGTGACGCTGCCAGCGCAGAGTGGCACCCTGGGGAGGAACGCGGCGACACTGGGACAGCCCCGCTGCCGCCGCCGGGACACTCCCGCCCGGGGGGGCGTGGGGGGACTCCTTACTGGGAGTCCTCGTTACCGGTCCCAGTCTCGATTCCCTACTGGGGCCAGGCTGTCCTTAGCGGTCCCAGCCTCTCCTTACTGGTCCCAGTTTGTCTTTACTGGACCCAGTGCATACTCTCTCTGGGAGTTGCTCTGTCCTTCTTACTGGTGCCAGTCTCTGTTCCTTACTGGTGCTAGTCTGTCCTTACTGGTCTCTGTTTTCCCTGGCCTGCTCTCCTTAATGGTCTCAGTTCCTCTTTAGGGGGGCCAGTTTGTCTTCACTGGTCCCAATCCCTGTTCCCATTGGGAGCTGCTGTGTCCTCCTTACTGGTGCCACTTTGTCCTTACTGGTTCCAGTTTGTTCTTACTGGTTCCAGTCTTTAGTCCCAGTGGGAGCTGCTCTGCACTCCTTACTGGTGCCACTCTGTCCTTACTGGTTCCAGTCTGGATTCCCTGTTCATCCCAGTCTCTATTCCCTGTAGTTATTGGTCCACCCTCCTTACTGGTGCCAGTTTATCCTCCTTACTGGTCCCAGTCCATCCTTACCAGTCCCCGTCTGTGTTCCCTGTGGGACTCTGCGCTCCCCACTGGTTCCAGACTGCTTTCCTTACTGGTCCCAGTCCCCATTCTCTGCCTCTCCCGGTTCCAGCTCCCCGCCGGTCCCTGTGCAGGGCTGTTACTGGTGCCAGTTCCTGCTCCCTGCTGGTTCCAGTACCTGTCCCTAACCGGTTCCAGTTCATCGCCGGTCCCGGTGCAGGGCCGTTACCGGCCTGGGTCGCTGTTCCCGGTGGGATCTGCTCTGCTTTCCTTACTGCTCCTAGTCCCCGTTCCCTGCCGCTGCCTCTCCCGGCTCCGGTTCCCTCCCGGTCCCGGTCCTCGGGCGTTACCGGTGCCGGTCCGCGGGCGTTACCGGTGCCCTCCCAGGGCCGTTAGTGGCGCCAGTCCCGCTGCCCACCGGGAGCACTGACCTGCGGAGCGCCGCCGGCCCGGGCCGGGCGGGAGGAAGGACAGCAGGAGGAGGAGGAGGAGCGCGGCCACGGAGAGCGCGGCCGGGGCCGCGAACCGAGACAGAGCCGGGGCCACCGGGACGGCCACCATGGCCCGGGGACAGCGCCACCATGGCCTGGGGACAGCGCGGGGACACGGGCTGGGACCGGGGATTGGCTGCGGGGAGCGCTGTAATGGGATCGGGGTGACGGGATCGGCTGTAATGGGATCGCCCGTTAGGGGATATGGGTAACGGGATCGGTGTAACGGGATCGGCTGTGACGGGGTCGCTGTAATGGGATCGGGGTGACGGGATCGGTGTAATGGGATCGGGGTAACGGGATCGGCTGTAATGGGATCGCCCGTTATGGGATCGGGGTAACGGGATCGGCTGTAATGGGATCGCCCGTTATGGGATCGGGGTAACGGGATCGGCTGTAATGGGATCGCTCGTTATGGAATCGCCGGTTATGGGATCAGCTATAATGGGATCCGCTGTAGGGTCCAGCTACTGTGGGATTGACTGTAATGGGATCGGCTATTATGGGATAGGCTGTAACAGTTTTGGATGTAGGGACCAGCTGTAACAGGACTGACCATAAGGACAAAATTGGAATGGGATCAGCTGTAACGGGATCGACTGTGATGGGATCGGTGGTAGGGACTCACACACAGAGTGAACCCTCCATATGGTCACAGCCCCCAGAGAATGACCCCCTATAGGGTCACAGCTCCCACAGAGTGACCCCCCACCACAGAGTGACCCCTATACGGTCAGCCCCCCCGTCCAGGGTGGCCCCTCCTTTCCGGCTGCCCCCCCTGGACCTCCCAGCCGCCAGGGGACGCTCTCCGCTTCCAGCAAATCGCGGCTCCCTCCCTGCTCTGGCGGCAGCACTTCCGGCAGCGCTGCCGCCGCTCACTTCCGCTTCCGCGGCTTCCCCCTCGCTGCCGCCGCGGAGCCCGGGAGAACCGCGCGCACTCGGGAGGCTTGGGGTTCCATTTCCGCTTCCTGTGCGGCGGCCGGGCCGGCTGAGGCAAGAGAAGCGGCGGCGGCTCCGGACCCTGCTCCGCTCCCGGACCGGCTCTTCCCTCTCCCGCTGCCCTCACACCCGACTCCGCCACCACTGGGCCTTTTCCCGTGCCCGGTCCTGCCGCTGCCCGGGGCCGAGGCGGCGGCGCTGCCCTCCATGAGGATGGAGGCCCGGGAGGCGGCGCGGGCCCGGCCCGGCCCGGCCTTCAAGGGTTTCGGCGCCGAGAGCAAGGTGCGGAGCGGGGGGCGCGGGGCCGGGGCGTTCCCGGGCTCCGTTTCCACCGGGCCGGAGCCGCCGCAGCTCCTTTCCTCACGGAACCACCGCGGGATTTGGGCGGGAAGCGGATTTGGGAATATTCGGGACAATTCCCCCATCCCAGGGAATCCTAGGGCACTTCCAGCCGAGGTTTTTCTGGGGGAACGCAGCCTGGAAACCGCAGAAGTCAAATCCCAATCCCGTTTTTGGGAATTCCCGGTTCCCGGCGTGGGAATTCCGCCTGGAATATGCCGGGAATGGGGAGCCCAAGTGTGGGACCCACCGCGGGCCCAGAGCTGCGAAATTCAGGATTTTCCCAGCAGTCTTTGGGTTCTTGCTGCTCCATAAATTCGCTCCACAAAATATGGGAGTTGTAACCTTTAGAAGCTGGGAATTTGGGGAGTTTGGGGAGCTGTGATGGATAGGAATTGCAAACCTTAGGAACTGTAAATTTGGAGAATTATTAATTTTAGGAATTGTGAATTTTGGGAATTGTGAAGTCCTGCCACCATTCCCAACCAGCCCTGGGAACACCCTTCCCTTTTCCCTGTATTTTTCCTGGATTCTTTCCTGGTATTTTCCCACTTGTAAGCAAAATATTGGAATTTTCCCCATTTTTTTCCCCAGTTTTTCCTCCCCAAACTCAGCAGCTTCTCCTGCCCTGCTGGGAACTCCTCCTGCTCCCTCAGCTACACCCCAGGTGAGTTTTCCCTCTGGAATTTGGGTTTTGGGGGTGTTTTCCCTAAAAACAACCCCTTGAGAAGGGGAAATTTGAGTTTTTCTGGGAACTCCCAGTGTTTTTCCCCTCAGAAATTCCTGAAAGATTCCCAGGAGCCAACGGGCAGTGGAGGAGCTCCAAGCCCAGGGGGAGCCGAGGCTCCTTCCTGGAGACACGTAAAAATTCCAGGTGGGTGCAGCAGATCTCAGATTTCCAGGTTTTGGTTGATACTTTTGGGGGATTTTAGTTGGGATTTTGGAGTTTTGGTGATTTGACGGTGATTAGACGATTTTTTGCGGGGGTTTTATTTTTGGGGTTTTTTGATGGTTTTAATTTCTTTTTTGGGGGATTTTTGGTGGGTTTAATTTGGGATTTTGGTTATTTGGGGGAGATTTTTGGAGGTTTTTGAGATTTTTTTGGTGGGGATTGGGATTCTTGGTTTTTTAAAATTTTATTTGGGATTTTGTAGTAGGGGGGATTTGGGTAATTTAATTGGGGGGTTTGGGGATTATTTTTTTTATTATTTGTGGGATTTTTTGGGGCTTTATTTGGAATTTGGGCCCTTTCATTTCTCCTTCCGTGCAACCTTTTGTGATTTTATTCGGGATTTTAAACCGATTTTCAGGATTTACAACAAACCTGCAGTGTTTTTCCCTCCTTCCAGCGGGAACCCCGGCACTTTTGGGGGAAAATCCACCCTCCATGGAGCCTCCTTCCCCCTGAAGCCGGCCCCGAGCCCCTCCTGGAGCCGCCGCAGCCCCAAGAAGGCCCCGCGGCGCTTCCTGAGCGCGGCCGAGGAGGTGACGGAGAAACCCTGGGGCATCCCGGGGTGTTGTGGGGCTGGGAAACCCTGGGGTTTGTGGGCTTTGTGGGGCTGGGAAACCCTGGGGTTTGTGGGGTTGGGGTGTCCAGGCAGGGCTGGGAATGGAAATCTTGAGAAATCCCAGGGATTTGTGGGGTTGGGGTGTTCCGGCAGAGCTGGGGGCACATCTGGGGTTAAACACCAAATTCCTGGGGTTTTCCAGCCCTAAATCCCATTTTTTTGGGAGTTTTTCTCAGCATTGCCTTTGTGGGATTCCATCAGATTCCTGAATTTGGGGGGAATCCCTGGGATCAGTGAATTCCAGGGTTTTGAGAGGAGTTTTTTCTGTGCTCTTTGCCTGCAGACGGTGCGGGAGGAGGAGCGGGAGATTTACCGGCAGCTGCTGCAGATGGTGACTGGGAAGAGGTTCTCCAGCTGCAAACCCTCCCCGCTGCTCCCCTTCCACCTGTGAGTCAGAAGCATCCCAAAAAATCCCTGAAAACCTGCCCCAGATCCCAAAGAACCTCAAAATCCCTGCTCGGATCCCAAAAAACCCTCTGCAAATCCCTGAAAATCATCAGAGACCCTGCCCAAACCCCAAACCTCTCCAAAACCTCTCTCCTAACCCCCCAAAAAAATCCTAAATCTTCTCCCCAAATCTCAAATTTCCAGTCTTCTTCCAGGAATTTCCCTAACTGGGTGTTTTGATTCTTTTTTTTTTTTGCAGCTCCCGCTGTCCCCGTTCCGGCCCCTCCCGGCCCCAGGAGGCTCCCAGGGATGATCCCGAGGCACTGGAAATTCACAAAATTCCAGCTCCTGTTCCACATTCCCCGGAGCCACCCCAGAATTCCCAAAATCCCCCCGTGGGCCCCTCTCCAGGGTTTCCTGGGGAGTTCCAGCCCCGGAATTCTGCAGCTCCGCACCAGCGGGAGGAGGAGCCAGGAGCTGAGGCACAGAGTGAAGGTAAAGATTCCTGAGAATTCCAGAAATATAACCCCAAAACCACCAAAATCTCAAATAAAACAAGACCACAAATAAAACCCCCAAAAAATCTGAAATTAACAAAAAAAAAAAAAAAATCCCAAAAAACTCCTCAAGAAAGTCCCAAAGAAAATACCCCCAAAAATCCCCCAAATCCCCCCAAAAATGAAACCAAATCCCAAATAACCCCAAACTCTGGGAAAGGGATTTAAATTCTGTGGCCAGTCTGGGGTATTTATTCAGGATTGGGAGATATTTGGGGTAGGAATCAAGGAGGACAGAAATCCAGGAATTTTTCCCATTTTTAGGGTCAGATTCGGTCATTTTGCTCAAGGTCAAGGATTCCAGAACTCCGGCTCCAAGGTAAGGGGTGCGAAATGGGGGCGTTTTGAGGATTTTTAGGGACATGGGGAGGTGACAATGAAGAGGGACAGGGTGAGAATTTGGGAAATGAGGGAATTCTGGGGAAATTCTGGGTAATTTCCAACCCTCCTTTTTCTCTCTTTCCAGCCTCCCCTTTTTCCAGGCTGAGCTATGGATCAAAGAGCTGTGAGTTACTATTCCCTGCTGGCTTTTCCTGGGATTTTTGGGATGGAAAAACCAAAATCGTGATTTTTTAAATGAATTTGTCCATGAAATTTTTGTTTTTTCTAGGACCAGCGTCTATGATTCCCGAGCCAGAGAGAGGTGGAGGCAAATAGAGGAGCAGAAAGCTCTGGCCCTGCAGCTCCAGAGCCAGGTGAGACTTACACAGAAAAATACCCTGGACTGGGACAATTGGGGAAAAACAGTTGGAAAACAGGAAAAATCAACTTTTTTTAGGCCTTTGTTCTTCTCAGTCCCGGGATAAACAGCAAGGAAAACAGGGAATATTGTCTCACATTGGAAACTACAGGGAATTTTGTCACTGGGAGTATGGTCAGAGCTTGGACAAGGAGTCAGAATCCAGGGAAATGGGGGAAAAATGCAGATGTGGCACAGGGGACAGGCCTGGGTGGCTCTGTAAAGGTTTAATTCCATAATCCTGGAAGTTTATCCCAGTTTCATCAATCCCAACCCCTCCTTTTCCCTCTCTGTCCCCCCACAGCGGCTGCAGGAGCAGGAGCGCTCGGTGCAGGACCTGGTGGATCTGCACCTGCGCGTGCCCCTGGAGAAGGAGATCCCGGTGGCCGTGGGGCCCGAGGGGCTGGAGCGCGCCCGGCCCGGCCAGGGCGACGACGACTTCCCCGAGATCACCGAGGTGGGGCTGCCCCGCAGGGGGTTCTGGGGTCTGGGCGCAGGGATGGGGGCCTGAGCCCTCCTCAGGGTGAATTTATGGCTCAAGAATCAGTTTGGTGTTCAAGCCCTGGGGATTTGGGGACAGGAAAAGTTCTTCCTCAGATAGAACTCAGTTCAGGGAATTTCTGGGATTTGGGGACAGGGATGGAGCCCTGTGCCCTCTTCCCAGTGAATTTATGGCTCAAGAATTAGTTTGGTGTTAAACCCTTGGGGATTTGGGGCAGAAAAAGCAGGAATTCTACCTCACCTGAGGTAGATCAGTTCAGGGAATTCCTGGGATTTAGGGATTTGGGGTCAGTTCAGGGAATTAGCTTCAGGGAACTCCTGGGGTTTGGGCACGGGGATGGAGCCCTGCACCCTCCTCCTGGTGAATTTATGGCTTAAGGGACTGTTGGGCATTAAGCCTTTGGCTATTTGGGGTCAGGAAAAGCAGGAATTCCACCTTCCCTTTCCCCAGGAAATGGAGAAGGAAATCAAGAGCCTTTTCCGAGGAGGGAACCAGGACGAGGTGCTGAGCGAGGCTTTCCGCCTGACCATCACCAGGAAGGACATCCAGACCCTCAACAACCTCAACTGGCTCAACGACGAGGTGAGAGCCCAACAGTTCCCGTTTCCCACCCATTTCCAGCACCTTGGGAGGGGAAAATGGTTGGGTGGGTGCTGGGAGGGGGTTTGTGGGTTGGGATTCCACCCTGGACTGATAAATCTGTGGGGGAAGCTGCGCAAAATAAAAATAATTGAATTTATGTGGGGAATTAATGATAGTGGGAGGATGGGATTGGTGTGAACCGGGGAAACAGTAAGTAAATCTTAAATTCCAACCTAAATAAAGGCAAATTCCTAAAAATCCTTGAGTTTTCTCTGGAATGTTTTACTACAATGGAGCTACTGCAAACTCACATGGGTTTTTTGAAGGTTTTAATGCAAATCTTCCTTTTTGGGGGTTTATTTCCTAACTTTACACAGGGCCACAAATCCAAACACCATAATAAAATAAATAAAAATCTACTAAAAAAATCAAAAACCCTGTTGTCCCTTTTTTTTCCTCCAGATTATAAATTTCTACATGAATTTGCTGATGGAGAGGAGCAAGGACAAGGATTTGCCTGCAGTCCACGCCTTCAACACCTTTTTCTTCACTAAATTAAAGACTGCAGGGTACCAAGCTGTGAAAAGATGGACAAAAAAAGTGGATATTTTCTCTGTGGATCTGCTCCTGGTGCCCATCCACCTGGGAGTGCACTGGTGCCTGGCTGTGAGTGCTTGAATTATCCCAAAAAATCTTCAGTTTGGGATTTAGGGCCCAAATTTAGTTGGTTTTGGGTGATGCTGATGGGAAAAATTTGCGTTTGTGTCTCAAATTTGAGTTTAAAGGGAAATACAAAGGTAGGAGCAGCTTTTTGTGGGGTTTTTAGTCCTTAAATTCAGGCTGGAGGTCATTTTAGGGCATTTATTCCCTTGGGAAGATCTGATTTCCCTGTTCCCACCAACTTGTGCCACAGGATCTTGTTAAAGAGATTTAGGCCACAGATATTTCGCTTTTCCCCTTCCTTTGTCCCATCCCCTGCCTTGGCTCCTGGGATCCTGCAGGGATTTTCAGCTCCTTTAGCAAAAGCCTCCTTAATTTATTAATTCATGCTTGAATTGTTAATTAATTCCACGTAAAAGAGGTAATTTCCAGCAAAAATGGCATGGGAATGGGGAGGGAAAACACTGAAAATCACCTAAATCTGGGCCTCGAGAGATGGGGCAAAATTGTTGTAAACCCTTGGGAAGAATGGTAATGATGATAATGATGATGATGATGATGATGATAATAATATATGATAATAATGGCTCATTTAGACATTCAGGGATTAAAAACACAGCAGGAAACAGGGATTTTTGGGGGGAAATCCTCCTGTGGTGTGAAGTACCCTACATTGTTTTTGCAAGAAAAGCATTCCTGATTTTTTTCCCATTTTAAGGAATTTTTCTCTGTGCAGGTCGTGGATTTCAGGAAAAAAACCATCACCTACTACGATTCCATGGGAGGGATCAACAGTGAGGCCTGCAGGATCCTTCTGTGAGTAAAATCCCTTCCCTGGCAAAATCCCACTCCTGCTTCTCCAGCCTTGGACACACCGACTTTACCCATTTTTGGGCTTTTTTGGGGTCATTTTTGAGCCCTTTGAGGGTCATTCTTAGGTCCCTTTAGGGTCATTTTTTGGAGGCTCCTTTAGGGTCATTTTTGCTCCCTTTTTCAGGCTCATTCTCCCCTTTTAGGACATGAAAAATTCCTTCTCTTCCCTGGAATTCTCTCCCTGTTTTTTCCCATGGGATTTCGGCCTCTCCTGATCCAATTTTAGATTTTTGGGGGGTAATTGATTTGTGAATCCCAACCCTGATTCCCTTAGGGAACAGCCAGACAGAGCAGAACCTCAGAATTGCCATTTTCCTATGAATTCCAGCTTTTCCTGCTCCTTTTCCCACAGGCAGTACCTGAAACAGGAAAGTTTGGATAAGAAAAGGAAGGAATTTGACACCAATGGATGGGCCCTGCTGAGCAAGAAGAGCCAGGTTTGGACAGCCCAGAATTCCCAAAGAATTCAGCATTTCCTTGGATTCCCAGCCTTTTTGGGCCCCTTTTCCCTCAGGGAAGAAAAGGAGAGCACAAATACCAAACCTTGGGAGAGGAAATTTTCCACAGGGGAAGGGTTTGGGTGGGATTTGGGCAAGGTGGGAATGCAAAACATTCCGGAATTCTGGGACCTTCCTCCAGATTTCACTGGGATTTTGGGGCTTTTCCTGGCCTTGGGGGTTTGGGGGCTGAAGGAAGGGGGGGGATGTGGGAATTTGGGAATGTTGATTGCTGTTTTTTCCCCAGGAGATCCCGCAGCAGATGAACGGCAGCGACTGCGGGATGTTCGCCTGCCGCTACGCCGAGTGCATCTCCAAGGACAAACCCATCAACTTCACCCAGGTACCCCAGGGGCTGCAAATGAAATAAATTCCACAATTCCCATCCTGCAAACCCCCAGGGCCAGGAAAAACCCCGAAATTCCAGCAGGATTTGGGGGAAATTCCAACATTCCTCAACCCATCCAAGGAATCCCCACCCTATTTCCCATTCCTAGCCACCCTCCCCCCTTCCATGGAATTGTCCCCAAGTCCCTGGAAAAAGCTCCCAAGCCCCAGTGCCAGGGAAAATCCCAAATATTCCCCCCAAAATCTGAGACAGATTCCCCATTCCTCCCCAAAATTTCAAGGAATTCCTGGGTAATTCCCAACCTCCAGGAATATCCCACTTCCCTCCTCCAGCATTTCCAGATCCCAGCACTCCCAAATTCCCTCAGGTCCCAGACCCCCAGGCCGGGAAAACCCCGAACTCGCCAAAATCCCAGCGAAATCTAGAATGAATTTCCCCATTTTTTGCCTGAATCCCCAGAAATTCCCATTTTTTTTCCCCATTCCCACAACCCCAAAGCCCCAAATTTCCCCCTTTTCCATTATTTTCCATGGGGGGAAAAAAAGCCTGAATCTGCCCCTGGATGAGCAAACCTGACCAAAATTCCCATTTTTTTCCCATTTTCTCCCCCAAAATTCCCAAAGCAACACATGCCCTACTTCAGGAAGAGGATGGCCTGGGAAATCCTGCACAGGAAGCTCCTCTGATGCCAGAAAAATCCTGAAATTCCAAAGATTTGGATCAGAAGAATCCCAGGATTCTCCTGGGGACGCAGCCAAGGAACTCCGGGTCCTGCTCCTCCCAAAACCCCCCCGGATTCGGGGGGAATAGAAAAGTTTGGAAGCACAGCTGGGAACTTTTGGAGTTTCTTTCCCTCTTTTTTGAGATTCCAGGATGGATTTTCCCACTTTTCCATCTGCTGGGTTGGGGAAATTTGGGAATTTTGGGCTTTTTGGAGCTGGATTTTCGGGAAAAGGGAGGAGCCTCCGTGGATTTGTGTTGGGAAAATCTGGATTTGGGAAAAGCAGGGGAAAGGTTTGGTTCTGGAGAGAATTTTTGGGGATCATTCCCGTTTTTTCCACCTCATTCCCAAAGTTTGTGGATTTTATCCATAGGAAAACTTGGATTGGAATCCCTGGGAATAATTCCTGCTTAAATCCTGTTTTTTCTTCCCAAATTCCCACTTTTGGTTGATTTTTCCAGGATTAAGCTTTGGAATGTCAGAATTCCTTTGGATTTACACCCAAACTTTGCTTTTCCAAGGGATAAATCCCAAAACCTGAGCAAAATCTGGGATTTTTGGTGAATTTTTGGGAATTTTCCTTTCCCTTTCAGGCTGCTTCATCCCAGCAGCTCCTCTTGCTTTTTCCAGTTGCTTTTCCCACGTTTTCCATGAAGAAATCCTCCCAAATTGCAGGAACTGTAGAACCATGGGAAAAACCCCAAAATCCTGGAATTCCTTCCATTTATTCCAAACAATGCCAGGATTTATTTGGGGAGCTTTGCCCACCCCTTTCCCTGGATTAATTTATTCCCAAATTTTTTGGTCCTTCCCAAGTCTCTGGATTTGCTCTTCCTGGTGGAAAAGATGATTTTTAATAAGAAGAGTGGGGGAAAATCCCAAGTTTTTGTATTTTCCCTCTCCTGCAGGAGCTGGGAATTTTTTCTATTTTTCCCGAGCTGGGAGATGAAGTTTTGTACCAAATTCCCAAATTTTTGGAGCCCCTTTTCCTGGTTTTTCCCATCCCTTCATGTCCCTTTGGATCCCAAATTCCCTCCCCTGTTTTATACCAGATTAATTTCCTACTTTTTTTATCTTTTATTGAAATTAAAGGTCTGAAAAAGAAACTGGAATTGAGGAATTTTCCTGCTTTTTGTGCTAGATAAGAACACATTTTAATTATGAGTTTATAAATATGCGATAAATTTAATTTTTTTTTTGCCAACTCCTCATGTGCTAGGTGACATTGTTCAGATGCAGTTGTACATTTATTTATCTGTCTCCATTCCTGTTCACAGTGGGAATCTCTGGAAAAGGGTTTGGGGTTCCTCCTCAGCTGAAGAAATCAGAGAAGGTGCCCCAAAACCTGGGAAAAATTCCCCGTAATCCAGGGAAAATTATTCAAAACTCAGGGAAAATGACCCAAAATTGGAGGGAATGCCCCAAAATCCATGCAAGATGCCCCAAATCTGATGTAAGGTGCCCCAAAATCCATCGGAAAATTACCCCAAATTCCCCGGGAGCCCCCTCAAATCCCACCTGGAATTCCCTCCCCCCCGTCCAGGTGACAAAGGTCCTTTCACTCGCCCCGCCCCCCTCCGGATCCACTGCTATTTTTACAAAAATTCCCAGAAAAAGCTGGGATTTGGGATAAGAGCTCCCTTTGTAGGGCCGTGGCTGGGCCTGGCAGAGCTCATCTTTCCCGGGAATCCCAGGATCCCAAAACCCAAAAAAATTCCGGGACATGGAGCCCCCATTCCCCCCCATGCTGCCTGGGCAAGGCACCCTGAAAACCGGGAAAATGACCCAAAATCCAGGGAAAATGCCCCAACCACAAAAAGATGCCCCCAAAATAAATCAGACACAAATGCCCCAAATGCAGGAAAAATGCCCCAAAATCTGAGAAAGATTGTCCATAATTCAGGGCTGGGACTCCAAATTCTGAGCTGGGAGACCCCAGAGTTCAGAGCTGCCCCTCAAAGCCCTCAATTTTGGGTCATTTTAGGTCATTTTTTACCCCAAATCCAGACAGGTCTGAGCTACCCCCGCCAACACCACCCCTCAAACCCCTATTTGGTTCTTTTGGGGTCATTTTTGGGTAATTTTGGGGCATTTTTAATCCCAAACCCCAAGCAGGGCACTTTAACCCTCCAAACCCCAATTTTGGGGTCATTTTGGAGTAATTTTAAAGGTACTTTTGGGGCAATTTGGGGTTATTTTTCACCCCAAACCCTCCAGGTCAGGGCTGCTCTCCCCAAACCCCAATTTTGGGGTGACTTGGGGTAATGCGGGGGCCATTTTTAACCCTAAGCTGGGGCAGGGTCCTCACACTCCAGGAGCCTCCTGATCCTAATTCCTCCTAACGACCCCGACCCCATTAATCCCCCACAGGCTTGAGCCCTCATTAATTAATTAATTAACCCACAGCCCTGCTGGGCTTTTTTTTTTTCTGGTTTTGCCCAAAAGCAAAAAAAAAAAAAAAACCACCCCCAAAACAATGCCCAAAAATCCCAAAAAAATCCCCGAACCTGATCTCCCTTCAAACCCTGGGACCCTCAGCCCAGCCCCCATCAAAAATCTCTTTTAAGGTTGGGGGATTTTTGGGATTTTGGGTGGTTTTGGTGGTTTTTAAATTTTTTTTTTTCCCCTGGATTTATTTATTTTTTGGGATTTTTCCGGTTCTGGGACACAGGGGCGGCTTTGTCCCCGTGGCTTTTGGGGCCCTGGCTCGGTGCCACCCCAAATAGGGATTTTTTGGGATGGGGGGATGGGAGAATTCACCATCAAAGGATCCAAAATCCCGGAGTTTTTTTCACCTCTTCCTTGCTTCAGACAGGAGAAAAAAAAGGAAATTTTTAGGGTTTGGAGTTGGATGAAAATCCTGAATTTCAGGCATTTAGGGGGCAAAAAACTCCCAAGTTTTGGGGGGATCCTAAAAAATCAAAGGGGTGAAATGACCCCCCTGTAACATAGAGTGACCCCGAGGGAAAAAAATGGGATTTCCAGGGGAAAAATCAGCTTTGGAAATGGGAAAAATCCCTTAAGGGACACCAAATAATGCCAAGGTATCCCTCAAACCCATTCATCCAATTCCTAACGTTTCACCCCAAAATACCCCAGAAATAAAAACCACACAAAAAATACCCCCAAAATATTTTTAAAATATTTTTAAATACACAAGAATATTTTAAAATGCACCAAATTTTTTTAAAATACCCCCAAAATATACAAATGCAAGCAAAAATATTTTGAAAATTCCAAGCAATATTTGAAAAATACACAAATAATATAAAAAACATTCAATAAATAAAAAAGCCTCCAGAAAAAATAAAAATAATACACAAAAATATCCTTAAAAATTTACAGAAAATAACAAAAAAATATCTAAAAAATACCAAAAACTGCAAAAAAACCCCACCCTAATAAAAACATTAAAAACTAAAAAATTAAATAAACCAAAATAAATCAAAATAGCCCCCAAAAAAAATCCCCGGTGAGGCCCTGGGCGCCCTCCCCCTCGTTCCCTGAAAGGATCCCTTTGTACCTTTCCCAAAAAATTGCCTTTTCATCCCAAAAAAGGGGGAGGAGGGAAAGGAGGAGGAGGAGGAAGAGGCCGTGTGAGGGGGGAAGGCTTTGACCTCATCCCACAAAAATTCCCGGATTTTTCCCCCATTTCGGGCCCCTTCCCACCTTTCCAGGGGGAAAAGGGACAAAGAGGCTCTGTGTGACAAAACCCCAAAAATGGGATGAAAAAGGAAATTTTGGGGATTTTCCCACCGGGAAAAGGAGGGGAAGGGAAAACCCTAAATGAAAAAAAGGAATTTGGGATTTTTGGGTTTTTTAGGGTTTAAAAGCAAATTTTGTGTCCCTACAATTAATTTTTAGGGGATAAATTCACCCCAAAATCAGGTTTTCTGTAAGGCTTGGGGTCTTCAAAATTGCTTTTTCACATGAATCCACTGCAAAATTGGGGATTTGGGGGCTTTTTCATCCCCTAAAAAAATCAATTAGAGGCTCAAAAATTGATTTTTTAAAATATTATTAAATTTTAATTTTTAATAGGAAATGTCATGGGATAATTGAAAATATGGAGTGAAATAGCTGTGAAATTAGGAGGAAAAAGGAAAAACTGGGAGTTTTAGGTGGGGACAAAGATTGTTTTTCTGCTCCTCAATCCCAAAAGGATCCTAGGGAATATTTAGGGCCAGATCTGAGGTTATTGCAAGGTGCCAGAGGGAAAAAATGAAAATTGGGGAGTTTTTGTGTTGAAAAAAGCCCTTTTAGAAGGGAAAAATAAATTCCTGGCTCATCCCCCAGTGAAGGAGTTCCCTCTCTGGGTTTGGGATTTTCATGGGATTGGGTGGTTTGGGAAAGTGGGAAAAATCGAAGGGGAAATGGGGGGGAAAGTGGGGGGAAATTTGGGTAAAAATGGGGTGGAAAAGGAGCAGAAATTAGGAGAAATGGGGGAAAATGGGAATTAAAATAGGGCAAAATGGGGTAAAAATGGGGCAGAAATGAGGTTTATATCAGGCTAAATTGGGGGAAAATTTGGGTTAAGATGGGACCAAAACGGAGTAAAATGGGGCAGAAATGGAGGGAGCTAAGAGCCAAATGAGACAAAAATAGGTCAGAAGTGGAGTAAAAAATGGGGAAAATTAGGGGTAAAAATGGGGGGAAATAGGATAAAAATGGGGGGGGGAATGGGGAAAAATGGTAAAAACTGAATTCTCCTTCCTCTCTCAGAGTAATTTTGAGCCTAAATTGGGGGATTTGGGGAATTTGGGGTGAGAAAATTGAGTCCCAAATCCATCGGGACGGGGCCGGTGACGCTCGCGGGTGGTGGCACCGGGATGGGGACAGCCAGGATCCCGTGGGGACATCGGGGCGGTGCCACCCCTGTGCCGGTTCGGTCCCAAACCACGCCCCCCGCTCTGCCCCCCGCGCCATCCCGGTGTCCCCTCCTGTCCCCTCCTGTCCCCGGCTCTGGAGAGGCCATCAGGGGCCGGGGGTAAAACTGGGGGCGCCCGGCCTTACCTGTGTCCCTGCCACTTCAACCAGTGCCACTGTCAGCTGTCACCAGTGGCACCAGCGGCACCTGTGCCACCGGTGTGTCCGCGCTCCGAGGAGGGCGGGAGGCGATGTCGCCACCCCGCTGTCCCCACCCCGCTTTTGGGGGAGTTTTTGGGGGAATGTGGGGAGGGTTCAGGGGGATTTGGGCTCGTCCCCGGCCCCGTCCCGGCTCTGTCACCCTGGGGACGGCAGCGGAGCCGCCCCTGAATTTGGGGAGGGGTCGGGCAGCCCCTCCCTGGCGCTTTGATTCATTCCCAAATTTTCTGTTCCATCGGAAAGCGGCGGCCGCAGCCAAGGCCTGGCCCCGGTCCCGGCCAGATCCGGCCACGCCGAGCGCTCTTCCACCTGCTGGGGCTGGGAACACCCAAATCCCCCCAATCGCCTCCCAAATTCCTCCCAAACCCCTCAAAATCCCGCCCCCAAAAATCCCCTCAACCTCGCCCAGAATCTCCCCCAAAAATCCCGTAACGCCCCCTTAAATTTCCCCCAAATCCAGCCCTAACTCCCAAAAACTTGGGAGAGTTTTCTGGGGCATTTGGGGGAATTTGGGGGATTTGGGGAAGGGGATGGTCCCTATCCAGGCTGGGCAATTTGGGGGGGGGGGCTGCGCTGGGTTTGGGGTCGGGGGGGTTTCCCCGTGTCCCCCTGTTGATCCCACAATTGGCGCCGGGAATTCCGCCGGGAATGGGGACAGCGAAAGGGGGAGGGGTCGCGCTGGGCCCGAGGGGGCCTCGGAGCGGGGCGGGGATTCGGGGACACCGCCAGGGAGGCGGGGGAGGACGGAGCGGGGGGGGGGGGGTCCCATCCCGGGGCGGGGTCGGGGGTATCCCGGTTTTCCCAGGACCGGGAATGGGATGGGGATGGGATGGGAAAGTGGGATGGGAAAGTGGGATGGGATGGAGTAAAAATGGGATGGGAAAATGGGAAAATGGGAAAATGGGAAAATGGGAAAATGGGAAAATGGGATGGGATGGGATGGGATGGGATGGGATGGGATGGGATGGGATGGGCTGTGCCGCCTCACCCCCCGCATCCCCCCAAACCCCGCAGCCCCCCTGAGCCCGGGTCCCTCCGCCCGCTCTGGCCCCGGTGGTGGCCGGGGGAGGGCCCGGGGGGCCCGAGGAGGGCTCGGGAGGGCCGGCCCCGCTCGGGGGCCGGGGGAGGGTCCGGAGCCACCGGGGGAAGGTCCGGGGGGCCCGGCGGGGCCGGCCCGGCTCGGGTTACAGCTCCGGGGGGCGGCGGGGCCGGGACTTAAACGGGGCCGCGGGGCCGAGCGGGCACTGCCGGCCCCGGGCGCGGATCGGGCGCAGCCGCCTCGCCATGCCCGGACACCGCCCGGCCCCCGGCGGGCACCGCTGCCGCCGCCCCGAGCCCGCAGCCACCGGCGCGGCCCCCGGAGCCGCCCCCCGGCCCGGGCTCCTGCTCCTCCTCCTGCTCTGCCTCGCCGCCGCCGCCGCCGCGCAGGACCGAGACCTCCGTGAGTGGCGGGGATGGGGACACAGAGGGGACAGAGCGGGGACACAGAGGGGACAGAGCGGGGACATAGAGGGAACATACAGCGGTGAGGGATGGGAAACTTTTGGGGCATCGCCGGGGGGGGCGAGGGGGACACGTTGAGGGAAAGTTGGAGAAGGGGAGGGGAGGACAGCGAGGGGACAGCGAGGGAACAATGGGGACAGAGGGGAGATGGAGCAGAACGAGGATGGGGGACAGCAAAGGACTTCAGGGGACACTAGGGGACGTTTTGGGATGGACAGAGAAAGTTTCAGAGTGGCGGGGGGGACCGCTCGGAGCCTGGGGACACCGAGGGGACATCGGGGGATAGCTTGGGGACATCGGGGGACAGCGTGAGACGCACGGGGAAAGTTTCAGTGGGGCGGGGAGGGGGCAGAGTGGAGTTTGAGGACACCGCGGGGCTGCGTGGGGACATCGGGGGCTTCCCGGGGACACAGGCACGGAACAAAGGGGAAAGTTTCGAGGCAGTCCCGGGACAGCAGCGCGGGTGAGAGGAGGGGACAGCGGGGAAAGTGTCAGGGAAATGTGGGACAAGCTTGGTGGCACGGAGGGGCACTGGGGGACAGGGAGGGAGAGCACGAGGGGAGCTGGGGACGACGGGGGACAGTGGGAAATTAAGTGGAACAGAGTGGGACAGCGTGGAGGACACCCGGGGCAGCCTGGGGGACAGTGGGGGGACAAGATGGGGCAGGGAGCGTGGGACACTGGAGGATGGCACGAGGCGGGGCAAGGGGGACATGGTGAGGACACTGGGGGACAGTTTGGGGTCCAGGTGTGTGGCGTGGACGGAGTTTAGGGACAGTAGGGACGGACAGGGACAGGAAGGAGACAGTCTGAGATGGCTGGAGGGGCACAGGTGGGACATGGGGGCAGCAGGTGACGGTGAGGGGGCAGAGGGAGAGCCGGGGGTGCAGGCGGTGACCTGGAGCAGGGACAGGCTGGGGACAGGGGGTGCATTGAGGGCCAGCCCTGGAGACATCCCTGGGGACACTGGGGACATTCCAGGGACCCTGGGAACACCTGGGAGCTCCCGTGTGCAGCCCGGGGACCCCGAGGCACCTCCTGGGGACCCTGGGGGACCCCCGGGACCCTCCAGGAGCACCGGGGCACCTCCGGGTCACCTGTGAGTTCAGCCTGGGGACACCAGCGACCCTTGTCCCCCAGCCCGTGGGGACACTGGTGCCACCAGAGCTGCGGGGACACTCGGGGGGTGTCGCTGCTCGGGGCTGTGTCCCAGAGGGGGCTCAGAGGGGGGCTGGTAGTGCCACCATCCCCCTGCTGGCTGTCCCCGCCCTGTCCCCTCACTGGGGGTATGCCGGGCTGCTTTGGCCTCCCCTTCCTCTTCCTCCTCCTCCTCCTGGTGCTCAGTGCCTTGGCCCCGATCCGCGTGTCCCCTCGCTGTCCCCGCGCTGTCCCCGCAGCCGAGGCTGGCAGCTGCCTGCAGGACGGGGCTGGCAGTGCCACCACCCCCTCCTGGCTGTCCCCGAGCTGTGCCCGAGCTGTCCCCCCTCACTGGGGGCTGCGGGGCCCCTCTGGCGTCCCCCTCCCTCCTCCTCCTCCTCCCCGCCGCGCTCACAGCGAGCCTGGCAGCGCCACCGCCTCCCCCGCGCTGTCCCCGCGCTGTCCTCGCGCTGTCCCCACGCTGTCCCCGCGCTGTCCCCGCAGCCGAGGCTGGCAGCTGCCTGCAGGACGGGCACCGCTACAGCGACAAGGACGTGTGGAAGCCGGAGCCGTGCCGGATCTGCGTGTGCGACACGGGGACGGTGCTGTGCGACGAGATCATGTGCGAGGAGCTGCGGGACTGCCCCAGCCCCGAGATCCCCTTCGGAGAGTGCTGCCCCATTTGCCCCACCGAGCAGCCCAGCGGTTGTAATTTATTTATTTCCCTTCATTAGAGAATTAATAAATAAATTACCCGGCCATGGATGGCGCCATCCATGCGGCAGCGCAGGGAAAAGGCAACTTCACCCCAAAACAACGGGGAAAAATCGGCCCCAGGGGAAAAATCATCGAGGTTTTTAGCCCTGGTTGAAAATTTGGAGGTTTTGGGGGGGGGGGGGTTAGACAGAAAAAAAATGGGGGAAAGGGTGGTAGGAGGGGATTTTGCACCCCTAGCAAAAGGGCTTTGGTGGAAATCCCCCGAAATTGTGGGAATGCACCCCGAAATGAATGGAAACCCCACAGACAGCCCCAAGCAGGGTTCCCAATTGTGGAATTTCACCCCAAAGTGAAAGAAAACCCTAAACCCACTTCCCCCAAACCTCCAAAACCCCCAAAGTTGCCTTTTTTTAACCCTTCCCTGCCCCAGCTGGGGTGGATTAAAGGGTTGAGCACCCCCAAAAAGCCTCCAAACCCCTACGAGAAGCCCCCTCGAGCCCCTCGCTGCTGGCCCTGCTTTGGGGGAGCCCCCAGTGCCCCCCAGTCTGGCCCAACAGCCCGACCGGGACGGAGCCACCTCGTGTTGCCCCCACCCCAAATTCTTGTGTCCTGTCCCCATTAATTTCTCTTTTCTTTTTTTTTTTTTTTTTTTTATTTCCTTCAGGGAAGCCTGGCCCCAAGGTGAGTGAATATGGGGGCAATTGTCCCGAATTTTGGGGTGGTTTTGGTGGGCCAAAATTGGGAATTTGGTGGGGGCTTTTGGGGCAGTTTTCTGCTCATCACGGGGGGTCAGACAGAGCAATCTTGGGGTAGTTTTGGGCCCTTGGGGGGTCAGAGAGAGGAATTTTGGGGCAGTTCTGGGGTCTCACCCTTGGCTTCTCTTTGCAGGGACAGAAAGGTGAACCCGGTGACATCAAAGATGTGAGTTGGGGGGAGACCCCAAAAAGGGCTGAGGTGGGAGGGGCGTGGCTGGGAGACCCCACAAAGGGGCTGGGACCCCTCCAGTCCTGATGGCCCCCCCTTTTGTGTCCCCACAGGTCGTAGGACCCCGAGGACCCCCGGGCCCGCAGGTGGGAGCAGCTCCGGGCTGGGAAATCTCTGGAATTTTTGGGGGAGGGGGTTTGGGAGAGCGGGGGAGGGGCGGGAGGGGACTCCTGACCCCCCCTCCCCCATCCTGTTCCTCCCCCCCAGGGCCCCGCAGGTGAGCAGGGACAGCGAGGGGACCGCGGCGAGAAGGGCGAGAAGGTGAGACCCCCAAAACCCCTAAAAGTCCCCTCAAATACCCAAAATCCGCTGTGACCCTCCCAAAATCCTCTGTGAAAACCTAAAATCCTCTTTGACCTCCCCCAAAAAACCCAAAAATCAGCTGAGAACTCACCCAAAATCGCTTTCTTTGTCCCCCCTCTCCATCCTAGGGCCCCCCCGGCCCCCGGGGCAGGGATGGGGAGCCCGGAACCCCAGGAAACCCCGGCCCCCCCGGGCCCCCCGGACCCCCGGGACCCCCCGGCCTCGGGGGAGGGGTGAGTATTGGGGGGAGGGGGGGGGGAGATGGGATTTGGGGGGTTTGGGGGGAAATTGAGGAGATTTGGGGGCGTGGAGGGGAATTTGGGGGGGGGGTTTCATGAGAGTCTGGTGGGAATTGAGGAGGGTTTGGAGGGGATTTTGGGAGGGGGTTGAGGTGGTTGAGGAGCTTTGGGGAGGTTTTGAGGGAATTTGGATGGGTTTTGAGTGCAGTAGCAGTGATTTCGATAGGAATTGGTGGGATTTTAATGAGAATTGGGTTTTTCTGAGGGGAATTTGGGCTTTTTTGGGGGGTCTCCGGGGTGCTGAGCCTCCTTTCCCTGGCAGAACTTCGCGGCTCAGATGGCTGGGGGCTTTGATGAGAAGGCTGGAGGGGCTCAGATGGGCGTCATGCAGGGACCCATGGTAATGGCACCCCAAAATCCCCCCAAATTTCCATGAAACCCCCCCAGATCCCCTCAATTCCCCCCAAACCCCTCCCCACCCCTGTGCAAACCGATCCCATTTGGGACCCCCCTCCAGGACCCCCAGTTTTGGGGGGTCTTTGGTGGCTCCGGGGGTGTCCCCAGCCGGATTCGCCCCCGCCGTGTGACATCTCTGTGTCCCCCAGGGCCCCATGGGACCCCGCGGCCCCCCCGGCCCCTCCGGCTCCCCCGTAAGTATCGCCCCCCTCCTCACATTTCGGGCTGGCCGGGCCGGCTGGGGCCACCCCCGCTCATGTCCCCTTGTCCCCGCAGGGTCCTCAAGGATTCCAAGGCAACCCCGGTGATCCCGGCGAGCCCGGCGCTGCTGTGAGTGTCCCCAAACGTCCCCAAACCCGGGCACTGCCAGCCCCCAGTGCCGCTCATCGCCGCCTCTTTGTCCTCTGCAGGGTCCGATGGGTCCCCGGGGACCTCCGGGACCTCCTGGCAAACCCGGGTGACGACGTGAGTGACACTGGTGACATTCAGCCGCGGTGGCAGCCGGGCTGAGAAGGGACAAAAAGTGACATTTTTGTGTCCCCAACCCCTGAAAAATCCCGTTTTCCCCCGCAGGGCGAGACTGGCAAACCCGGGAAATCCGGTGACCGCGGCCCCCCCGGCCCCCAGGTGAGCGTGGCACCGGTGGCCCCGCCACAAAGCCACCGCTGTCCCCTCCCTGTCCCCTCCCTGTCCCCAACTGTCCCTTCTCCGCTGCCCGCAGGGCGCTCGTGGCTTCCCCGGGACCCCCGGCCTGCCTGGAGTCAAAGGCCACCGGGTGAGTGCGTGTCCCCCGCGTGTCCCCTCCGTGTCCCCGCGTCCCCCCGGAGCGGCTCTGTCATTGTCACACCCCCGCCGTGTCTCTGTCCCCAGGGCTACCCCGGCCTGGACGGCGCCAAGGGAGAGGCGGGAGCACCTGGAGCCAAGGTGAGAGGGGGTAGCGGTGCCTGGGGCTGGGGACAGTTCTGGGGTGCAGTGGCTGTCCCCTGCTGGGGTGGCAGTCCCCTGGGTCTGGTGGCCGTCCCCGTAGCACCAGGAGACCGTCCCCGCCCTGTGTCACCTGTGTCCCTCCCCGCAGGGCGAGTCCGGCTCCCCCGGCGAGAACGGCTCCCCCGGCCCCATGGTGAGTGCGCGCTGCGAGAGGGAAACTGAGGCACGGCCGGGTGGGCTCGGCCAGGGCCAGCAACCCCGGCCTCACCTCTGTCACCCTCACCTCTGTCACCCTCACGTGTCGCTCTCTGTCCCCACAGGGTCCCCGCGGGCTGCCCGGAGAGCGAGGACGCCCGGGCCCCTCGGGCGCTGCGGTGAGTGCGGTGGCACCGGTGGGGGGCGGCGGGGGGGACCCGACCCCACCCTGGGGACCCCCCCCTCACCCCCGGCACCGTCTCCCCACAGGGCGCTCGTGGCAACGACGGCCTCCCGGGCCCGGCCGGACCCCCGGTAAGTGCGGGGGGGTGGGCGCGACCCCCGCCCTTGTGTCGCCCCCCCGAGGGGACAGCGGGGTCCCTCAAGGCCCCCCGGAGCCCGGGGGGACCCTCACGCTCCTCTCGCCCCCAGGGTCCCGTCGGCCCCGCAGGAGCCCCCGGCTTCCCCGGCGCCCCCGGCTCCAAGGTGAGGGGACAGGGATGGTCCCGGTGGGGACAGCAGGGTCCCGATGTGACCCCTGAGTCTCTCGGTCACCTCCCCCTCAGGGTGAAGCGGGTCCCACCGGAGCGCGAGGACCCGAGGGTGCCCAGGGCCCCCGCGGGGAATCCGGGACCCCCGGCTCGCCTGGCCCCGCCGGCGCCCCCGTAAGTGCCTGTGTCCCCTCGCCCTGGTGGCTTTGTTCCCTCGCCCCGGTGGCTTTGTCCCCCGGCGTTGTCCCATGAGCTGGGAGCGGCGGGGACGGGGCCGGATCCGGGGAAACTGAGGCACGGAGCTCAGCGAGGTTTTCTTGTAGGGGAACCCTGGGACCGATGGCATCCCCGGAGCGAAGGGATCGGCGGTGAGTGGGGACAGGGACAGGGATGGGGACAGGGATGTCCCAGTGAGCCCCTGGCTGTTGGGACAGGGACTGGGCCGTGGTGAGGAGCGGGTGCGCAGGGAGGGCTGTGCTGGCATTTTGGGACATTTGGGTCCCCTGGGGGTCGTGGGGCACTCAGCGATGGGGGACACTGGGGGACAGAGATATGTGGGGACAGTGGGGGGGTATTGGGGATCCTGGAGTTGCAGGGACAGGGTGGGATTTGAGCTGCAGGGGGACAGCAACTGCCGGCAGAGATGGGGACAGTGGGGACACTGGTGACGCTGGAGTCACTGAGGGCTGTGGCGGGTCCCTGATGTCCCCCGGTGTCCGCAGGGCGCTCCAGGCATCGCCGGCGCTCCAGGATTCCCCGGCCCCCGCGGCCCACCCGGACCCCAGGGAGCCACCGGCCCGCTGGGCCCCAAGGGACAGACGGTGAGAGACCCTCGATGTCCCCTCGGGGACACGGCCACGCCCGGTGACCGCGCCCGGACCCTGACCACGCCCTGGCCACTGACCACGCCACGCCCTTTGGCCACGCCCATCTACCAGCGAATGATCACGCCCCTTTATACCCAGGCCACGCCCCCTTCACACCTTTTCCCTTTGGGTGTCCCCTCCCCAGAGTCACCCCCGGGTCACTCCTGGGTCACCCGGCCCTGACCTCTAAGGGAGCACTAGGAGTGAAAATTGGGATGGGATGGGACGGGACAGGACGGGATGGGATGGGATGGGATGGGATGGGGACAAGGACCTGGAGCCCAGGCCAGGGACGGCGTGGGGACAGCTGTGGGGACACTGTACTCTGTCCCCCCTCATCAGGGCGAGCCCGGCATCGCGGGATTCAAAGGCGAGCAGGGACCCAAAGGAGAGACGGTGAGTAGGGCTGGGGGACGCCAGATCCCCCGGCCGGGGGTCCACCCCAGCCCTCACTGTCCATGGAGTATCCAGTCCCAGCCCCTCATTGGTCATCCTAGTATCCATCCCAGTGTCCATCCCACCCCGGTGTCCACCCCAGTGTCCATCCCGGCCCCTCTCTCTCCTCCGGTGCCTCTCGGCCCTAATGAGCCGTTCCCCTAACGAGGCCCCTTGGGGCAGCAGCGTCCCCCCCGCCCCCCAGCGGGGGGACAGTGGCCGGGGGACAGAAGGACAATGGCCGCAGTGTTCGGTGTCCCCCCGTGGGGCCGTCCCCCCCCTTGGGGACATTCCCCCCTCGCCTCATTAACCACCATCAATGGGGCCCCGCCGCGCCCGGCGCCAGCGGGGACAGGGGGGGCACGAGGGGACTCGGGTTTATGGGGTTTGTTCCCGGGGGGGCCAGGGAGGGGATGAAGGCTCCTTGTGACCCCTTTTCCTCCTCGCCCTCAGGGCCCCGCAGGACCCCAGGGTGCCCCCGGACCGGCCGGGGAGGAAGGGAAGAGAGGAGCCCGCGGAGAACCTGGAGCTGCTGGACCTTTGGGGCCACCTGGAGAGAGGGTCTGTGGTGCCCTCAGCCTCAAATACCGACCCCGATCCCAAAAAACTGACCCTGACCCTAAAAAAATAACCCTGATCCCAAAAACTGACCCCGATCCCAAAACTCCTTCACTCAGCCCTAAAACCCTCCCCTGACCCTACAAATCCTCGTCTTCCCCCACAGGGAGCTCCTGGCAACCGCGGCTTCCCCGGGCAGGATGGGCTGGCCGGCCCCAAGGTGGGACTCTGGGGACACCGGGGGTGTCCCGGGGATGACAACCCCAAAGTGACCCCACACTGACCCCAAATGCCCCACACTGACCCCAAATCCCCCACGCTGACCCCAAATGCCCCACAGGGAGCCCCGGGCGAGCGTGGCCCCGCTGGCCTGGCCGGCCCCAAAGGAGCCACCGGCGACCCCGGACGCCCCGGAGAGCCCGGCCTGCCTGGAGCCAGGGTGAGGGACAGCAGTGACCCCAAACACGGGACAGGGGGGCACCTGTGGGGTCTGGGGGATGGATCGGGGGGGTTGAGGGTGGTTAAAGCACTCTTAGGGTCAATTAGCTGATTTTGAGGTGGTGAAGGTGGGTTTGGGGTCACTAACGTGCTTTTAGGATTGGTAAGGGTGGTTTTGGGGGTGGTCAAGATGATTTTGGGGTCAGTGAGGTGATTTTGGGATTGGTTTAAGGAGATTTTGGGGGTTGATAAGGTGCTTTGGGGTTGATAAGATGCTCTTAGGGTTGTTCAAGGTGCTTTTGGGGCTGTTTAAGGAGCTTTCGGGGTCAATAAGGCCCCTTTGGGGTTAGTCAAGATGCCCTTTGGCATTAAGACCTTTTTTGGTCTCTTGGCACTCTTTGGTGCTAATTAAGAAACTCTGAGGTTAATTAAGATGCTCTCTGCTAATTCAGATGCTCTTTGAGATTCCCAAGGTGCATTTGGGGTTCCCAAAACCCCTCCTTGGGGTTCCTTGCTCTTTGGGGTGCCCTTTGGGGGTCACCCCACGGCCATGTGGTCATGGTCACACCACAAACCCTTTTTGTACCCACAGGGTCTCACAGGTCGCCCCGGGGATGCTGGGCCCCAAGGCAAAGTCGGCCCCACAGTGAGTGACACCTCATAAAGGAATTGGGGTTTGGGGTGGTTTTGGGGTTGGGGTGGTTTGGGGTTGGGGGTGGTTCGGGGTTGGGGGTAGTTTGGGGTCGGGGTTGGGGCTGGTTTGGGGTTGGGGGTAGTTTGGGGTTGGGGGCTTTGGGGTGGTTTGGGGGTGGTTTGGGATTGGGGTGGGCTCCTGGCCCCACTGACCCTGCTGTCCCCACAGGGTACCCCCGGCGAGGATGGACGTCCCGGACCCCCCGGCCCCCAGGGGGCTCGGGGCCAACCTGGCGTTATGGGGTTCCCTGGTCCCAAAGGTGCCAATGTGAGTAAGGACCCTTTTCCCTCTAAAAATACCCGGGAGTTCTCCCTCGGGCCAGAACCCCAAATCCTCCATCCTTGTTTAGGGCGAGCCTGGAAAAGCTGGTGAAAAAGGACTTCCTGGAGCACCGGGGCTGAGGGTGAGGTTTTCTGTCACACAAACCCCAAAAATTCACCTTTTGGTGCCACTCCACCCTAAAAGCCCCCAAAGGGGGAAACTGAGGCACGGGAAGGGGGGAAATAGCCATTATGGGATTTGGGGCTCAGTTTTCCATCTCCTCAGGGACTTCCTGGCAAGGATGGAGAGACCGGAGCCGCCGGACCCCCAGGACCTACTGTGAGTGCAACTGGGCGAGCTCAGGACTGGGGCTAAAAATGCCAGATTTGGGCTAAAGCCCCCCTGGATCTGCTGGGGGATCCCAAAACCCACAAATCCTCAGCCCCTGTGGTGCTGGGGCCTTGTGGGATCCCCAAAATCTTGGGGTGGGGGAAGTCTGAAATCACAAAGGTTTTTGGGGTCCTTGAGCAGCGTCCATCCCACAGGGCCCGGCAGGGGAGAGGGGAGAGCAAGGAGCCCCCGGCCCCTCCGGCTTCCAGGTGAGCTCAGGGATTTGGGGTTTGGGATTTGGCGTTTGGGGTTTGGGGTGATGCCACCCCAACCCCCAGGGTCCTGCTGTCGCTGTTCTCACATGGCTCCTGTCCCCTCCCAGGGACTGCCAGGGCCACCAGGTCCCCCCGGCGAGAGCGGCAAACCTGGAGACCAGGTGAGACTCCTCAGTCCCCCCCAGGTGGGGTCAGGATCCCGCAAATCCCTCAGGTCTGACCCCAAACCCGTTTGTCCCCTTCCCACAGGGCGTTCCTGGAGAAGCCGGAGCCCCCGGGCTCGTGGGTCCCAGGGTAAGTGTCACCTGTCACCTGGGGGTGGGTCACAGAGTGTCCCCTGTGGGGGGCTTTTAGGGGCCAGTGTCACCTGTCCTCCAATTTGGGGATGTGTTCATCCCATGGGGACTTTGGAGGGCCTGTTGTCCCCACCCAGGGCCACCAGATCCATGCTGGTTCCATCCTCATCCCAGTCCCTCCAGGGTAGCATGGGACAGTGTCCTCCCCATCCCCTGGTGCCACCCCCACGGTGTCCCCATGTCCCTGCTGGGCTGTCCCCATGTCCCTGCTGAGGTGTCCCCTTGTCCCAACTGAGCCATCCCCATGTTCATGTCCCCGTGTCCGTGCTGGTCCCCGTGTCCCTGCTGAGCTGTCCCCCTGTCCCTGTGTCCCCACTGAGCTGTCCCCACTGTCCTCGCTGAGCTGTCCCCCTGTCCCCATGTCCCCGCTGAGCTGTCCCCATGTCCATGTCCCCCTGTCCCTACTGAGCCATCCCTGTGTCCCCACTGAGCTGTCCCCACTGTCCTCGCTGAGCTGTCCCCCTGTCCCCATGTCCCCGCTGAGCTGTCCCCATGTCCATGTCCCCCTGTCCCTACTGAGCCATCCCCATGTCCCCGCTGAGCTGTCCCCACTGTCCTCGCTGAGCTGTCCCCGTGTCCATGTCCCCATGTCCCTGTTGAGCTGTCCCCACTGTCCTCACTGAGCTGTCCCCCTGTCCCTGTGTCCCCGCTGAGCTGTCCCCTCTGTCCCCAGGGTGAGCGCGGTTTCCCCGGTGAGCGCGGCTCTCCCGGTGCCCAGGGCCTGCAGGGGCCCCGCGGCCTCCCCGGCACCCCTGGCACCGACGGACCCAAGGTGGGTGACACAAGGAGGGGACGGCGCCGACGGCGGTGCCACCGCGGGGGGTGACACCCCAATAATGTCCCTTTGCTGCTATAGGGTGCCACTGGCCCCGCCGGCCCCAACGGCGCCCAGGGACCCCCGGGGCTGCAGGGGATGCCCGGGGAGAGAGGAGCCGCTGGCATCGCCGGTCCCAAGGGGGACAGGGTGAGTGACAGTGACATGGGGGGCACGGGGTGCCACCAGTGCCACCAGGGCTCAGCTGGGCTCATGCTGGCCCTGTGCCACCCCACAGGGAGACGTTGGAGAGAAAGGACCTGAGGGAGCCCCTGGAAAGGACGGAGCTCGCGTGAGTGGGACGGGGACAGGGCAGGAGGGGGCCAAGCAAGGACACTCTTGGTGGCCAGCCAGAGGTGCCCGTGGTGGCCAGCCAGGGATGCTCTTGGTGGCCTCCTCCTCATGGTGGTTGGTGAGGGATGTCCATGGTGGCTACCCAGGGCCTTGGTGACCTCACTGTCCCCTCTGTCCCCACAGGGTCTGACCGGTCCCATCGGCCCCCCTGGCCCCGCTGGCCCCAACGGCGAGAAGGTGAGACTGGGGTGGCCCCACCAGTGTTCCCGCAGGGACAGATCCCACCCGATCCCTGGGACAGATCCCACCTGATCCTGGGGCAGATCTCACCTGATCCCTGGGACAGATCCCACCCAATCCCTGGGGCAGATCCCACCTGATCCTGGGGCAGATCTCACCTGATCCCTGGGGCAGATCCCACCCGATCCCTGGGGCAGCCCCACACAGACAGACCCCATCCATCCCCCACAACTCCCCTTTCCTTTCCTTCCTTTCCAGGGCGAGTCTGGCCCCCCCGGCCCGTCCGGAGCCGCCGGAGCCCGCGGTGCTCCCGTAAGTGCCACCTGTACCCCCTGGTACTGGCAGTGCCACATTGGCCCCATTCCCTTGATTTTCACCCCGTTTACCCCACAGGGAGAGCGCGGAGAGCCCGGAGCCCCCGGCCCTGCTGGATTCGCTGGACCCCCAGTGAGTTCTGTCCCCATCCCATCCCAGTTCTGTCCCCAGTCCATCCTAGCGTCCCCAGTGGCCGCTGACCACTGACCACGACTCTTTCCCAGGGTGCTGATGGCCAGCCCGGAGCCAAGGGCGAGCAAGGCGAGCCGGGCCAGAAGGGTGACGCCGGAGCCCCCGGGCCTCAGGGTCCTTCCGGGGCTCCTGGACCGCAGGTGGGTCCAGCCGAAACCCCCACAATTGGGGCTGAGCCCTTGTGGGGGTCCCTCATCCCGGGAATCTCCAGGTCCTGCGTGTCCTGATTGGTTTTCTGCCTCTTCCCAGGGTCCCACAGGTGTCACCGGTCCCAAAGGAGCCCGGGGCGCTCAGGGACCCCCGGTGAGTGGGGGGAGGGGAGGGGAGGGGGGAGGGGGGGAGGGGAGGTGGGGAGGAGCCGGGTCTGACCCCCTCTTGCCTCCGTTCCCAGGGAGCCACCGGATTCCCTGGAGCCGCCGGGCGCGTCGGACCCCCCGGCCCCAATGTGAGCTCGGGGCAACTGGGGGGAACTGGGGTCACTGGGGGGGAACTGGGATCACTGGGAGCAGCCAGGATCTCTTGGGAAGATCAGGGATTGCTCAGGTCAGTTGGGATCCCTGGGGAAAAACCGAGATCATGTGGGAACAGCTCATTTTGGGGCAGTCGGGATCGCTCGGGAAGCTCTGGGATCACTCAGGCCAGTCGACATCAGCCAGGATCGCTGCCCCCAGCTTCGGGGACCGGGCAGCTCCCCACGATGTCCCCGAACCAAAGCCACCCCCGGGTGCCACCACCCAGGCCTTCCCAAGAGGCATCACCAATGCTCCCCAATCCTCGAGCAGTGCCAGGGCTGGGATCAGGGATGGATCGGGAACGGGATCAGGCACGGCTCAGGGATGGATCAGGAATATGGAAACCCCTCTAACCCCGATCTCTCCTGCAGGGTAACCCCGGACCCCCCGGACCCCCCGGCTCCGCGGGCAAGGACGGCCCCAAGGGCGCCCGGGGCGACGCGGGACCCCCGGGCCGAGCGGGGGACCCGGGGCTGCAGGGCCCCGCCGGCCCCCCCGGCGAGAAGGGCGAGCCCGGCGAGGACGGCCCCGCGGTATTTGGGATTTGGGGACGCCGCCCCCGGCCCCTCCGCCAGCCCCCGAGCGGCGCTGACCCCTTCCCTCCCCTCGCCTTGTGTCCCCGCAGGGTCCGGACGGCCCCCCCCGGCCCCCAGGGGCTGGCAGGACAGCGCGGCATCGTGGGGCTGCCGGGGCAGCGCGGCGAGCGCGGCTTCCCGGGGCTGCCCGGACCCTCGGTGAGCAAAACCCTAAAAAACACACACAAAAACCCCAAACACCAAAAAATCCCAAAATCTGGGAAGAAATGGGAGCTCATCAGAGGCAGTTTCGTGGTGTGGGAGGATTTCGGGAGGTGGGGAGTGGTGGAAGCTGCTCATCCCCATCCCAGTACTTTTGGGATTCTCTTTCCATGCCAAAAAAATGTCCCAAAATCTCCCAAGGCTTTTCCCCACTGACATGGTCATGCACCAGACCAGCAGGATGCATTTTCCATTCCTTTTTCCCACCGGGAATTTGTGCCCCCTGAGCTCTGGGGAAAGTTTGTGGCCGAGGAGGGTTTGGATTCCCTCCCTCTCTCCTGGTTCCCTGCTGCTTTTCTGCCCTCAGTCCACCCAGACACACTCACGGGGGGGTTTCCTGGTTTTTTAGGGAGAGCCTGGAAAACAGGGAGCACCTGGATCTGCCGGTGACCGGGGACCCCCTGGGCCCGTAGGACCCCCTGGGCTGACTGGACCAGCTGGAGAGCCTGGAAGGGAGGTAAGAAATTGTCTGTACCATCCAGGATGGATCCCTGGCTGACCCTGGGTGGAGACAGCCTTTAGGTTGATCCCAGAAAATTCCAGCACGTTTTCCCCATAGAATTTTGCCTGGATAAAGGAGTTTTCCCCCCATCCCAAAGGCAAAAGCTGAATTCCTCCTCTTTCCCAGGGAAATCCTGGCGCTGATGGACCCCCGGGCAGGGATGGGGCGGCAGGAGTGAAGGTGAGCTCATCCTGGATTTCTCAAAGGCCGGAATTCCTGGGAATTCCCGTTATGCCAGAATTCCTGACCCCATTCCCTGTTCCCAGGGCGATCGTGGTGAGACCGGCCCCGTGGGCGCTCCCGGCGCTCCCGGCGCTCCCGGAGCTCCCGGCCCCGTGGGACCCACTGGAAAACAGGGAGACAGGGGAGAGACGGTGAGTGGGACACCTCGGGATGGGGGGAGACGGGAATTACTGGGAATCATCCCAAATCCACGCCATGGAGCTGTTTGGGATCATCTGGGAATGGCACCGGGAGCAGCTCCGAGCGACTTCCTGAGGATTCCTGGTTTGGGATCTGCCTGGGAGCTCCAGGGGCTGGAGCTGGGAATGAGCTGGGCACCCCAGGAGATAAAACTGGGCACACCTGCAGTGCCCTGGGCAGCTGGGAACGCTAAATCTCATACCCCGCATTCCCACACCTCAAATCCCATTCCCGCTGTTTTTGACTGCCCTCCTTTCTCCCACAGGGTGCTCAGGGTCCCATGGGTCCCTCTGGCCCCGCTGGCGCCCGGGGGATGCCGGTGAGTGAGTCCCACCTGGAATTCCTAGGATCCCAGTTTGGGATCGCAGCTTGGCACCCTGGTTTGGGATCACCCCCACTCCTGACCTGCCGTGTCCCCCCTGCAGGGTCCCCAGGGGCCGCGCGGTGACAAAGGCGAGGCGGGCGAGGCTGGAGAGCGCGGCCTGAAGGGACACCGGGGCTTCACCGGGCTCCAGGGGCTGCCCGGACCCCCCGTAAGTGCTGGGATTTGGGACCACAGCCCCCCATAGGTCCCAAATCCTACATCCCACACCCCAATCCTACATCTCCTGTGGGACCTCAAATCCTCCATCCTCCCGTCCTTCCCAGGGTCCTTCTGGAGACCAGGGCGCTGCCGGACCCGCAGGTCCCTCCGGGCCCAGGGTAAGTCCTGGAATTTTGGGGGAAAAAGGGAAAAGGAGCCGCCCCTGGACTGGTGCCACGCCTGGAGGTGGCAACCCCATCCCTGCTGTGCCCTGAGCCCTGTTTGGGGTTTTTCAGGGTCCCCCCGGCCCAGTAGGCCCCTCAGGCAAGGACGGCTCCAATGGGATGCCCGGACCCATCGGCCCCCCTGGACCCCGCGGGAGGAGCGGCGAGCCCGGCCCTGCGGTGAGTGGGGACACCGGGGAGAGGGGATCTGGGAGGAGAGGGATCCTTGTGAGAGAGAGGGGATCCAGGAGGGGATCCGAGGGGAGAGGGATCTCACGGGGAGAGGGGATCCGGGAGGAGAGAGGATCCAGGAGTGGAGGGGTCCAGGAGGAGAGGGATCCTGTGGGGAACAGGAGGGATCCAGGAGGGGAGAGGGGATCCAGGAGGAGAGGGATCCTTGTGAGAGAGAGGGGATCTGGGAGGGGAGGGATCCAGGAGGAGAGGGGATCCAGGAGGGGAGGGGATCCAGGAAGAGAGGGGATCCAGGAGGGGAGGGATCCTGTGAGAGAGAGGGGATCCAGGAGGGGAGGGGATCCAGGAAGAGAGGGGATCCAGGAGGGGAGGGGATCCAGGAAGAGAGGGGATCCAGGAGGGGAGGGATCCTGTGAGAGAGAGGGGATCCAGGAGGGGAGGGGATCCAGGAAGAGAGGGGATCCAGGAGGGGAGGGATCCTGTGAGAGAGAGGGAACCTGCCACAGAGGGATCCTGTGGGGGACAGTGGGATTCAGCGGGGAACAGAGGGATCCAAGTCCTGGCCGATCACCCCATGACCGCTCCTCCCTCCCGCAGGGTCCTCCCGGGAACCCCGGCCCGCCCGGCCCCCCCGGGCCCCCCGGCACCGGTATCGACATGTCGGCGTTCGCGGGGCTGGGGCAGCCCGAGAAGGGCCCCGACCCCGGGCGCTACATGCGGGCGGACGAGGCAGCGCCGGGGCTGCGGCCGCACGACGCCGAGGTGGACGCCACCCTCAAGGCCCTCAACAACCAGATCGAGAGCATCCGCAGCCCCGAGGGCTCCCGCAAGAACCCGGCCAGGACCTGCCGAGACATCAAACTCTGCCACCCCGACTGGAAGAGCGGTGAGAGAGAGGTCCCGGCCCTGTGTCCATCCCTGTCCATCTGTGTCTGTCCCTGTGTCCATCCCTTTGTCTCTCTGTGTCCATCCCTGCGTCCCTCTGTGTCCATCCCTGCCTCCATCCCTGTGTCCCCCTCTTCCTCCTTGTCTCCTCCACCACCCTCCCGGCCACCAAGGCCCACGCTGACCCCACCACGGGCGGTCACTCACTGACCCCACGCCCTCGGTCCACAGGCGATTACTGGATCGACCCCAACCAGGGCTGCACCCTGGACGCCATCAAGGTCTTCTGCAACATGGCCACGGGGGAGACGTGCGTGTACCCCAGCCCCGGCAGCATCCCCAGGAAGAACTGGTGGAGCAGCAAGGCCAAGGAGAAGAAGCACGTCTGGTTCGGCGAGACCATCAACGGCGGCTTCCACGTGGGTGTCTGGGATGGGCACGGAGGGGAAACAGGGTACCTGGAGTTTCACAGAAGAGTTGGAGCTGATTACCTTCTTGGGGGTGGAACTTTTGGTGGTTCTATCAGATATTGGGTGATTTGAGGATTATATGGAAATTTTGGAGCTGATGTCCGTTCTGTGGGTGGAACTGGTGGTTGTTGGATCAGAAACAGTTAATTTAGGGGATTTTATTGAAACTTTGGAGTTGATGTCCCTCATTGGGGTGAAATAGGGGGTGTTTCGATCAGAACTGGTGGATCCAGTGGACTTTATGTAAATCCTGGAGGGATGTCCTTCTTTGGGGTGAAATTGATAGGGTTTGGATCACATATTGGTGGATTTAGGGATTTTAAGGAAAACTCGGAGTGATGTCCTTCCTTGAGGTGAAATTGATGGGTTTTGTACCAGAACCAGTTGATTTAGAGACTTTCATGGAAATCTTGGCATCAGGCCATGACAGGTTCCAGGTCTGGGAAAGCAAACTGTGGAAATTCCCCAAAAATACCCCCAAAAAAGCCTAAAATTCCCCAAAAAAGCCATCTGAAAGCCTCCCTCCCCCTGCAGTTCAGCTACGGCGCTGAGGAGCTGGCACCCAACACAGCCAACATCCAGATGACCTTCCTGAGGCTGCTCTCCACCGAGGGCTCCCAGAACGTCACCTACCACTGCCGCAACAGCGTGGCCTACCTGGACGAGGAGTCGGGCAGCCTGAGGAAGGCGCTGCTCATCCAGGGCTCCAACGACGTCGAGATCCGCGCCGAGGGCAACAGCAGGTTCACCTACAGCGTGCTGGAGGACGGCTGCACGGTGCGTGCCGGGAGGGAGAGAGGGGCAAATCGCGGCGAATCCGTAAATCGCGGGGTTCACGCATAGGGAGGAGCCTGGGAGGTCAGAGAGAGCGACCTGGGAGGTGACAGCATCTTGTCACCGAGTGCCACCAACCCGTGAGGGGACAGCATCTTGTGTCACCAAGTGTCACCACGGCCAGGATTTGGGTAACACCTCCAGCTGGCTGTGGTGCTCCAGGGATGGGGACTCCAAACCCCATTTTCCAGTGTTTTCCCCGCTAGAAATACACTGAGAAACGCGGCCCTTCTTGGTTTAACAATGAAATGGGGCTCAAACTGAGATTGAGAAGGTTCCAAGAGCTTAATAACTCCATTTTTTCCAATGCTAATGATAAATTTGGGGCACAAACTGAGATTAGGAAAATTATGGAGGATTAAATAACTCAATTTTTCCAATGCTGATGATAGATTTGGGCTCAAACTGAGTTCTGGAGGATTAAATAACCCCATTTTCACCCATTTTTTTCCTTATAAATACACCAAGAAGTGAGGGCTCTCTATGCCTGATGACAAATGTGGGTTCCAACTGGGATTTGAAGGGTTTGGTGAGGATGTAACAGGTTAAATTACCCCAATTTTGCCTGTTTTTCCCTCAGAAACACACAGGGAAGTGGGGCAGGACTGTCATCGAGTACCGCTCGCAGAAGACCTCGCGCCTGCCCATCGTGGACATTGCACCTATGGACATTGGGGGACCCGAGCAGGAGTTTGGGGTTGACCTCGGCCCCGTCTGCTTCTTGTAAAAAAAAAAGGATTTTTTTGGTGTGGTTGTTTGTTTTTGGTTGTCGTGGTTTTTGTTTGTTTGGTTTGGTTTTTGTTTTTTTAAAAAGCCCGGCCCGATTCCTTAAAAAAAGAAAAAAACCACAAGAAACGGGATCCACCCCAAAAAGGAGCTGAGAAGTTCTGCACTGAAAGGGCTCACCCCCGAATCAGGGAGCAACCACCTCATCCCAACACCAGAATCAAAGGAAAAACCCATTAATATTTATTTATTCTCTTCCTGGAAGACCTGTTTTTGAGGTCAGGTGGAGGTGGGAATGTCAGTGATCCCTTTTTCCCTGAAAAAAAAAAAATGGGATTTCACCAATCCAGGTATCAAAAATCCCCTCCTCACCCCGAATTTTCCCCTTTCCCCTCAGCAGGAGTGTTCATGTATAATATGAGTTAAAAAACACACAAAAAAATCAAAAAATGGTGCTATTCTTGTAAAACAAGTCTGTATTTTTTAACATCTGTTGATATAAAATGAAAAAAAATCTAAAAAAAAAACTTTTGGTCGAAAGTAAAAGTTGAGTTGAGTCTCTTTCTTTTGGGTGTGTTTGCAGTAATTTAAATATTTCCTCCCCATTTCAACCACCATAAAGTTCTTTAGGTTGGGAAAAAATCCTATTGAAGTCCTTATTTTGGGTTAAAACTGCACATTTTTTGGGTTGGGATACTTCAAGCTAAGGGGGAAGAGGGGGGCGAAATCCCCCAGAAAAGCCAAAAAAAAAGAGGAAAAATTTGAAAGTGAAAAATTTTGAAGTAGAAACTTTTGGAAAAGCAGGAGGTTTAATTGTGGAATTCTTGTCCTATAATTAGGATTGGGACAATCTCGGTGTCACCAGGGCAAGGGGCGGCTGTCCCCTCCTCCCTACAAATTTTATCCTGTTTTCTACCTGCAAAAACTCAATTTTGGGGCTGTTTTGCAGCACTGGAAGTAGGAGACTCCACTCTTGCTGTGCCACAAAAAATCCCACATGGAAATTCCTCTCCTCGCCAGGTTGTTCATTACAAGCAAAAAGCTCAGAAATAGGATTTTTTAATGATCTTGACAAAAATCAGCCCAGTGACCCCGAAGAGGCCCAAACCTGCTCAGATCTCTCCTGCAAGAGGCCCCAGGCAGCTCCTGGATGAGGAATTCCTGAGTTTCACCCCAATTCTTTTGGGTCAAAACTCCTCTTTTTGCCTCTGTGGATGGCAAAGCTTCTCTTGGAGAAATTATAACAAAAAGATTTTTAAAAACAGCTTTAAAAAAGCCATTTTGGGGCAGAATTTGAGTTTTAAACCCTCCCAGCTTCCAGTGCAGCAGCTGCCAGTTGTGGCCAAGCACCAAAACATTGGCAGGGGAAATTCATTAAGGAGGATTGGGGGATTAAAGAGGATTTTCCACCCAAAAGTGCCCTTTGAGACGCTCTCCTAATGATGGGGGCTCTGCACCAAGGGTTTGGGGTCAAATCTTTCCCCTCCTGGTGCAGCCAAGCAGAAAATTCGGGGGTCCCTCCTGGGGGCTGCCCCCCCAAAAAACCCTCCAGGATCCTTGGAAAAGTGGGATGGGGTTGGGGGCAAAGAGGGGGAAAGGGAATGAGGGGAGGCCCCCAGAAAATCAGGATTAAACCCAGCCAGGAGGGGAAGAAAATGGAGAAAAAGCAAAGTGTGGGATTTCTTCCTTTTCCTAAAAAAAAAGGGAAAACTCAGTGGGAACTGGTCACCAGGGAAGGAGGTTGGGATTGGGATTCTGGGCACCGGTCCCAGCTGGGAACAGGAACCTGATCGAGTTTTTTCCCCCCTCATTTTCCCCCTAAAATTCCTGGGAAGGGCTGGGAAAAATGGGATTTTCCAGCCTGGAGAAGGGAAGGCTCCAGGGTGACCTCTCAGGAGAGCCGGGACAGGCCTGGGATAAAGGACAGAGGGACAGGACGTGGGGAGGGGCTTCCCACTGGGGTCTGGAGGTTTGGGTGGGATTTGGGGAAGGAATTTCTCCCTGTGAGGGGAGGGAGGCCCCAGGATGGAATTCCCAGAGGATTCCCCATCGCTGGGGAGGAGTTTTAGCATCCCCCAACCCATTCTGGGATTCTGCAGAAATCCATCAGCAAAACAGGGATTTTTGGGCAAAAAACACCACAGGAGCAACCCCAGCAGAGCCCTGGATTTAGGACAAATCCAGAGCTTTTCTTTAAAAAAAATAAAGGACAGCACATGGAAAGATCCAAATCAGGTTTATTGATTTCAGAAGAATTCAGCCCTACAAATGGTGCAGGGGCAGAAATCTCTTGCTGGAAAAGGGAGCAGAGTGTGGATTTTGTGCCACTGTCACCCCAAAATCCAGTAATTTTCCCACTGAGGAAGGATCCCCTCCCATGTAGCTGTGTCTGGCTCCCGAATCCCACGGGAAAGGAGGGCTGAAATTCCAGAAAAAACTCCCAAAAAGGGGCAAAATGCCAAAGGGCTGCGGGGGCCGGGCTGGCAGCTGGGCTTTGCTCGGGATAGCGGCTGGCAGGAATGTCCAGCTCCCGGCAGGGAGGCCTTGGAATCCCAGCCTCCCACAGAACCCCCTCCAATCCCCGCTGCTTTGGGAAGTGGAGCACAAAAAGCAGCAAATTCCCGGATTTCAAACCCCAGGGAAGAGCCTCTGGATGCCAAAGGGGTCGGAGCCACAGGGGCAAAATGAGGGAGAAATTTATTCCAAAGACTTGGGTTCCTCTGGCTCCTTCCAAGGGTGTAACAGAGGCTCATGCCAGGTGGGAATTCTCCCTTTTTTGGGGTCTTGAGGTGCTGTCACCATTGAGCAGGAAAACAAACTCCTTTTCCCTGAAAAAAATAAACCCATTCCCTCTCAAAAATTAAATCAATTCACCCCAAAACACCCTGACGGTGCCAAGCTTCCAGAACAGGTGCAAACCACTGCGGATCTCCGGGATTTCAGCCCTCGGTTCCGGGTTCCTTGGCAGGAAGGAAGGGAAGGAGCACCCCCGGCAGGGCGGCAGCGGAGGCGCCGGCTCTGTCCCCGCAGAGCCACTCGCGGTCCCCGCGGTGCCCTCAGGGCGTCCCCCGGGCCGGCGCCGTGGAGTTGGAGCTGCAGTCCAGGTAGTGGAAGGTCTCCAGGGTGCTCTGGGCGCTGTGGCCGATGTAGGAGAGCCTCACCGAGGTCCTGGCAGGGCAAAGGGACAACTCAGAGGTTTGGATTCATCACAGACTCCTCTTTTCCTCAAAAAAACACCCCAAATTCCAGCGGGTTTTGGTGAAAAGGTGGGGATTGCAGCCTCGGGAAGGAGCCGTGTGCTCCACCCCATATTTACCCACCCTGGGCTGGATTAAAACCCGACCCTGAGGTGGATTTGGGGAAAAATCCAAGCAGGATTTTCTCCCTGGGGCCCAAATCCGTGGCTGGAATTCCCCAGGGATTCAGGAACCACAGAACAGAATCTTTAAGGTGGGAAAAGAGCTCCAGGAGCGGCACCCACCTCATGAGGATCACGATGTTGTGGACCTTCACCTTGGGCAAAGTGCAGAAAAAACTGGAAAAGATCAAGGAAATTGGTCAGCAAGTGAGAAACTTGAGGAATTTGGGATTTTTTTGGCAGCTCCTGCTGGTATTTTTCACTTTGGTGTTAACAAAACCATCTCACAGCACCTTGAGAAAATTCCTGGCAAAGGAATTGAGCAGGAAAAGTGAGTGACTTACAATTAATTCCCCAAATTTTAATCAAAGCAGCTCCAACCCTCTCCCTCCCCAGGTATCTCCAAGGAGCAGTAAATCCTTACTACACATAGGACAGGGATCCACCCAACTCTGCCTTCACGGTGAAATTCACCTGCAACAGAGCAGAAAAAAATCAGATTTCAGTGCAGCTTCATCACCTTTCAACCCCATTTCTGAGGGAGTGCACAGAGCAAAAGCAGCTGTGGCCCCTGGGCACTGAAATCACGAGGTGAACTCGCAGAGCTCCCAGTCAGTACCAGTTTGTCCCTCAGGGGCTGGATGCTGGAGACGTTGGTGAGCTGCTGCCTGCCCACCACGGTGTTCATGTACTGCACCTGGCTGCTCAGGCTGCTCACCGCCACCGAGTAGAAGTTGGAATTCCTGATCCTCAGCGTGGCCTGGAGGGGACAAAAACAACCCTGACCTCGCTGGCTCCTTCCCCTGGGGGTTTGTTTTCCCAAATCCATGGAAACTTTACCGTGATGGCCAGGAGGACAGCGGAGTTCTTCCTGTCAAACCACACCTGCACCACTTTGATGCCATCATCGTCCACCAGCACCGAGTGGGGGAACAGGAAGAAAACCCCCAGGCCAGACAGCAGCAGGCAGAGCAGCACTGAGAGCAGCACATAGAGTTTCCTGGGGGAAAAAAAAAAAAAAAATTAAATTCTTCACCTCCTCTGCAAGATTCGGATCCTAAAACACCCCACCCCTTGTTTGGTTTCCTTGGAAGAGGCACCCAAGAGCTGCTGTCACATTTTTAATATCAAGATGGCTCAAAATTCTCCCTTTGCACATTTGGGGTTGGGTAACGAGCAACCAAAGCAGCATTTTGGGGTCTTTTTGCAGTTGCTCCCAAAACTCCAGTGAGGGGATGGAAGGTGGGAGTGAGTTTGTGGTACTCATGGTAGAAATATTTAAAATCACACTTTAAACTCTATATTTTGGGGTGAAAACAGCCCCTAAAGCAATAAAAGAACTCCTCCCTTACGTTCTCTGAGGACGAAGCCGTTGGTCGCTGTAGGGGATCAGAGCCACCAACTCGTTCACCTGCTCTGGGAAGCAAAATGGGAATAACACGTTAAAAAGTGACCTTCTATGGGAATAACACATAAAAAAGTGACTTTTTTTTTGCTGTTTAGAGCTGGATTTTGGGGATTTTAGGCCCCAGAGGAGCAGCCACCTGAGGGGATGCGGCCGGTGCCTTGGCAGGTGGGGCAGGTGATGCTGTCCTGGCCCGTGAACTCCATGTAGGGACTCTTGGCCCCGTCCTGCACGGGCTCCTGGCTGACCAACACCTCCTCCTCCTCCTCAGCCTCGGCCTTCCTGCGGCTCGGGGCGGCGCTGGCGGCAGACAGGGAACGCACAGAGCCCATGGTGGCGGTGATGGGGACGGCTGTGTCACCTGGGACAGGCGGCAGGAGCCGCTCTGGGCTGTTGAAGGGGGTTTTGAGCCATTTCTAAGCCACAGTCCCAAAGCCACCACAAAGTGTCCCCATCCACAAGGGGCTTCCTTGGAGAAGGGGACACCTTGATGGGCTCCATTTCCAGCTGCCCAAAACCCAGTGCTGCCCAGGCACTCCCTCCTCCACTGAGAGCAGCATCTCCTCAGGCAGCCCCCGCCCCAAAACACAGCCCCGGGGCTCGGCGTGTCCCCTCAGGAACAGCCCAGAGCCCCTGAGACCCCCCGAGAGGAACAGGCCCCACTGTGGACCCCATCTCAGAGACTCCCTCAACCTCCTCCCTCAGGAATTTCCCCTTCACAGACTCCCACCCTCGGGACCCCCTCCCTCAGAGCCCCCGTGTCCCGGCGCGCCCCTCACAGACCCCTTCCCTCAGCGCTCTCCGCCAGGGGGCGCCCCTCTCCCGCCGCCGCCGCGGCCCCGCCCCCGTCCCCGCGCGCAGCCGCCGTCGCTATGGCAACTGAGAGAGGTGGGCGTGGGCGGAGACTCATATGACCCCGCCCATTTCTCCTCACGTGAGATGGGCGGGGTTACCAATACCACGCCCATCTAGTGGGACAAACGTCACAGTGTAGGGCGGAGTGTAGAGAGCCACGCCCAGTCATTTAACCCAAAGCGCACGCGCCAATTGTCAGGGGTGTGGTCAGTGACCACACCCTTCATTTGCATAAAATGGGCGTGGTCATATTCGCGCACGCGCAGAAGCAAGGCGTGATTCCGGTTGGGCGTGGCAGGGCGGGGCAAGGCGGGGCGTGACGTAACTCGCGCGCGTGCGCGCGGCAGGGGGGGGGTCCCGTCATGAGCGCGCATGCGCGGTAGGGGGGGGGGAAGCTTGAACCAGTGTGGAGCTCAGGAGCCCCAGTTTGGGGATCGCTGTCCCAGTATGAGCCCCCTCACACTAGTACAGACTCGGGCCGCACCAGTGGGAGAGCCCTGCTCCCAGCACGGAGCTGGCCCACACCGGCACCGAGCGGTCCCGAGCAGCCCAAGCCCCCTGTCCCGGTCCGGAGCGGTCCCGAGCGGTCCGAGCTCCCCTGTCCCGGTCCGGAGCGGTCCCGAGCGGTCCGAGCTCCCCTGTCCCGGTCCGAAGCGGTCCCGAGCGGTCCGAGCCCCCTGTCCCGGTCCAGCCCAGCATCACCTCCAGCCCCCCTCAATTTCTGGGGAAACGCCCCCAGACCATTCCCTCCCACCTCCCCCCCAGCCCCGACAGCTCCCGGGTCCGTTTTCCTTCAATAAATTCCCTCCCGTGGGACTTTCCCCCAGCACAGCCCAGAGAAAAACGATGGGAAAGGAAATCCCTCCCAGTTATCCAAACTATCAAAATAAATTTAATGGCAAAATTAAAATATTTTGCGAGCTCCAGAGGCACCTCCTGCCCCACCGCGGGAGACGTATCCCATGGAAATTTTATGGATCATTTCTTCTCTCCTTCCCAGGAGCGAAATTTCAGGCGGAGAGGGAGAATTCCCTGCTCTCCTTCCTTCCCGCACCGTCCCGGGGGCTGCGGCATGAAGAAGGGCTGGGAAAGGAGAAGGAAGAGGGATTGGGAAAGCAGAAATCCCTGCCAGTCCCTTGGGACGAGCTCGACCCCGCAGAGAATCCCCAGAGCAGGGAAAGAAGCGAAAATTCCCCCCGCAGCCTCCCCTCGCCTCCTGTCGCGTCCTGGGTTAGATCCTGGGTTTTTTAGCAGATTTTTTCTGCCCCCAAACCCAGCGGGAATGGGCGGAAGGGGGAAAAGCCCCTTTTCCAGCCAGCAGGCGGGATTGTGGAAGCGCTTCCCGGGAAATCTCCGCTCTCCCGGGATGGGGCGAGCCCGGACCCACCCCCGGGATGACGGATCACTGCTCCAAGGACCGGGAAATACCGGGCTGGGGCTTTTCCCCTGCTTTCCATGTGTCCTTCAGGGATTTCTGAGCCCTGAAACGGGATCGTGGAATCGCAGGATTTTTTGGGAGGGATCTTGGAGCTCATCCAGCCCCGTTTGTCCCACAGATGCCGCCCTCCCAGGTGCTCCAAGCCCCGTGCAGGGACAATTGCGGGGGTGGCAATGACGATCCTGAAGGTCCCTTCCGAGCCCAAACCATTCAATGAAGATCGGGAGATCCCGCTTCCTGCCACTCCACATCCCCGGGCCATCCTCCTCCTCCTCTCCCAGCCCCGCCGATCCCTTTTTCCAGGCTGGAGCAGCACAAAAACCGCGGCTGCTGCTCACAGCTCTTGGGATTTACAAGCAGGAATGAAATTCCGTGCAGGAATTAAATCCTCCCGAATTCTGCCCGTGCCGGCTGTCCCGGGGATGCCGAGCAGAGCCGGGATTTGGCCCCAAACCCTTCGTGCCGGGTGAATTGAGGGCAGAAAAGCAGCAGGGAATCAGGAGAGAGGGAGGGAATTCAAACCCTCCTCGGCCACAAACTTTCCCCAGAGCTCGGGGGACACAAATTCCCGATGGGAAAAATGTAAAAATTTGTATGGAAAACGCGTCTCGATGGCATGGCCGTGCCAGTGGGGAAAAGCCTTGGAAGATTTTGGGACATTTTTTTGGCATGGAAAGAGAACCCCAAAAGCACCGGGATGGAAATGAGCAGCTTCCACCACTCTCCCGAAATCCTTCCGCGCCACGAAATTGCCTCTGATGAGCTCCCATTTCTTCCCAGACGTTGTTTTCCCCTCCTCGGCCTCATTAAATCAATTTAAAGGCGATTTCGAAGCGTTTTCCCCACGCAAACCGCGGCGGCTGAACCCAGTGCCTGCGGCTGCGGGGGCTCTGCTGCGCCGGGGGCTCGTTTGCTCCCGGGATTTTGGGTTTAGGGGACACCCGATAAACCCTGGAGCGGCAGCAGCAGGGGTTCTCTGGGAGCTCTCTCGCTGCTTTATTAGGTGCTGCAGGTGGCTGCACCCGGGTGGGGATTTGAGGAAGGAAATTGGGAAATTGCCGAATATCCCGATTTTTTAGACTGGGGGTGCAGAGTGCCCAATCCTGGGTTGGGGTGGGCTGAGCTGGCTCTGCCCAAAATCCCACATTCCAAGTCACCAATAAGAGGATTTTGGATGGCCTAGGTCGGTTCTTGATCTATCCCACATACTCTCAGATCCCTCAGGAGCAGCCAAATCCAGATGTCCTGAGGGTCCCCAGGCCAGGTTCACCCTCGGGCTCTGAGGGGACAGCAGGAGCAGCCGGAGCCTGCAAAGAGCCGGGAGTGCTGGGGGTGGCACTCCGGTACCGGTGGCATTCATTCTGTCCCGGTGCAGCACCGGGCACTCACTGGGAGCTGGATCGGCTGCGCGAGCCCACCGGGCTTTCGGGAGGAGTGGCAGCCCCCGGAGCGCCGGGCGCTGGCACCCCAAGAGTGCCCTGCCCATCGGGGCGCTCCCGGGTGGGGGAGAGAGGTCGCGTGAGCAGCGGGGCTGGGTGGGCACCGGGTGGTCAGCGGGGTCCGGGAACAGTGGGTGGTCAGCGGGAATCCGGGTGGGCACCGGGTGGTCAGCGGGCTCCGGGAACAGTGGGTGGTCAGCGGGAATCCGGGTGGGCACCGGGTGGTCAGCGGGCTCCGGGACCCTCCGGGGAAGCCCCCGCGCTACCGGGGCCACGTGAAATTCCCGCCACGCCCCTTCGCCGTGACCGCGCCCATCCCTGCCCTTATATGGCCCGTGTGGGCGGGGCCAAGGCGGTGCCGCGCAGGCAGGGGCGGGGCCGGGGGCGCCGGTTCCCCTCAAAAGGCGGCAGCGGGCGGGCCGGGGGCGGCAGCGGGGCCGGGGTTCAGGTACTGGTACCGGACAGGGGGCACCGGGGCCGAGGTACCGGGCAGGGGGTTCAGCAGCGACAGGGACAGCGGGGCCGAGGCTCAGTTACCGGTACGGGACAGGGGACACCGGGGCCGGGGCTCAGGTACCGGGGACCAGGTACCGGGGACCAGGTACTGGGCAGGGGGACACCGGGACTCAGGTACTGGGCAAGGGACAGCGGAGGTACCGGGGACACCGAGGCCGGGGCTCAGGTGCCGGGCAGGGGACAGGGAGACACCGGGGCTCAGGTCCCGGACAGGGGACACCGGGGCCGGTCAAGCCCAGCCGTTCTCCGCGCCCGCCGCCCTGGCCGTGCTACCGGCGCTCCCCGGGACACGGGGGCGGCCACTGCGGGCGAACCGGGGGTGCGGGAGCGGTGCGGGGGCCCCGGGGGTGGCGGGATGGTTCCCAGCTCCCGGGCTGTCCCCGGCGGCAGCATCGACACGGGCCGGGCGCTGAGGCTCCCCGGTGCTTCCTGGTTTGCGGTTCCCGTGCTGCTTTGGGGGTCCCGTGTGTGTCTGACCCCACCCCCCCCCCCCCCCCCCCCGGTGCCCTGGGAGGTGTCGGGGGTCCCCTGTGCCCCCCCCACCCCGTGACTCCCTAAACTGGGAGCTTTGGGGCTTTCCCTGCCAAAATTCGGATCCCCTTGGGGTTGTGGCGTCCCCATCCCGTTCTGGGGGTGGCTCCTGGTTTTGGGGGGCTCAGCCCCGAGCACCCCCAGTAATCCGGGAGTTCTGGGCTGTTCCGGGGCGTCCCCACATCCCGGAAAGGCACCATTGTCCTCCCCCCTCTGGGGCGCCCCCTTTTTGGGGGGCCTTCGAAACCGAGAAATTCCGGGGTGCCGTGGGGTGTTCGTGTGAATTCGGGGCTTCCTGTAAGGCGATTTTGGGGTTCCTGGCTGCCGTGGGGGTGTCAATGTGAATTTAGGGCTTCCTGTAAGGCGATTTTAGCGTTTCCTGTAAGGCTGATTTTGGGGTTTTTGGCTGCTCTCATGATTAAGCACCCCATTTAAACCCACGTTCAAGGTCCCAATTCGGGATTTTTGCGGGGGGAAGCTGAGCCCCCCGACACGGCATTAATCACCTTACGTCTTGATTCCCCAGCGCCTTCCCATATTTCGGAGGATCCCGAGCTGTGCCAGCCCCAGGAAAATCAAGGTACGGGGGGATTTTTATGCGCCAGGAATTGAGGGATCCTCTCTGGGCATCCCAAAAGAGTTTTTGGGGCGGTTTGGGGTCGGCAGAGGCGGCTGAGCCGCTCCTTCCTCTCCTCTTCAAGGCTGGAGCTTTGAGAAAAGTTGGGTGTTTTTTCTCGGAAAGAGGTTTTCGGGAGAAGCGACGTTTTTGCGGCGTCTCCTCCTCCTCCCCCGGAGCCGCCCGTGACTCATCTTCCTCCGGCCGGGGAAGGAGCCGCGGCTGCGGCGGGACACGAAAATCCCGGGAAATTGCGGTTTAAATTGCGGTCAAACCCGGGAAAAATCCCTGGAAACCGAGGGGAGCAAAAATCCAGGGAGGTGATGGGGAAAGCAAGGTGTGAGTGGAGCGAAAATCCCGGGAAATTGGGGCTTAAACCCAGGGAAGAGGGAGGAAAAATCCAGGGAAGTGATGGGGAAATCAAGGGGGACAGGAATCCCAGGACATTAAGATTAAATCCAGGGAAATCGAGCAGTAAGGGGAGAAAAGTCCAGGGGAATTAAGATTAAACCCGAGGATGAATGGAGAGAAATCCAGGGAAATATGGGGAAACCAAGGGGAGCAAAAATGGTGTAAATAAAGTTTAAAAAAGCCCCGATGTTGGGCTGGACCTGGTGGAAATGGGGTGAAATAAAGGGGAAAATTTCCAGGGTGAGATTGGGTTCCCTCTGGAGTCCTGGAGCAAGGAAAATCTGGGATATGATGATGCAGATGATGATGAGGGTGATAGGAGATGTCTGCCCCAGATCTCCAGGGCGTGACCAGATCAGGACTGAGAGATGTCCTAGCAATAACAAAAATCCCAAAAATCAGATTTTTCCCAGGTAAAAACACACCTGGGATCATGGCTGGGGTTTGTTTCCCTGAATCCCGCTGTGTTTAGGGAGGAATAAATGGAAAATCCAGGTGTTTTTTCCCCATTTAATGGCTAATCCTGCTCCAGAGAATAATTTTTAACTTCTTCTGGCTAAGCCAAAGCAGAGCCAGCCTGGCCTGAGCTCCCTGAGGGGAAATTCTGGAATTGTCAGGGATTGAGAGAGGGAAAATCCCACTTGGAGGTGGGCTGGGATGCAAATAGGAGCCTAAAAAGGAGAGGAATGGGAATGGAAATGGTTCTGGGAATTAAAAAGAAGATAAATAAATTCAGGGAGATGATGGTGAAAGTGAGGGGTGAGAGGAGCAAAGAATCCAGGGAAAATTTGAGGAAAGCAAGGGGAGCAAAATCCAGGGAAATTAGGATTAAACTGAGGTGTGAGTGGAACAAAAACGTGCCAGGGGTGGCACTGCCAGGATGTCCCCAGTGCCACCCCCTCATTTTCAGCCTCTGCTGACTCAGCTCCTCCTTGGGCCCATTTCTCTTATCTCGGCCCTTATCAGCTCAACCCTCGCCCTTTTTCCCCACTAATAAACGGAAAAGGGTGGAAAACAACACCTGGATTTTTATCCGGGCGCCCGAAGGCGTTTCCTCTTTCCCAGGAACCCCAGGAGCTGCCCCGGGCTCTCCTGGGCAGGGATTCTCCTTGCCTGGAGCCGTTCCTGATCCTGTTCCTGCTTCCCCCTGGGTGGAAAAGGGCATTTCTGGCACGCGAAGCCTCCCTCGTTTTTCTCTGGAAAAGTTGGAGCCGTTTCCTGAGGGTTTTCCCACCTTCTCCGTGCCCCAGGCGTGGCTGCTGCTCCAATTTCCCAATTCCAGGCAGCAACAGCTCTGGCTGCTGCATCATCCCCTCCTCCTCCTCCTCCTCCTCCCTCCTTGGGCAGGTCGAGGTGCTGGGGAATGAGAATTCCCTTTTCCAGCGGGCACATCCCAGGGAAGGGACGGACAGGGATCTGGGCTCTTTGCTGCCCCAGGGAGCTCCCTAAAATCCGTTCCTCCCCCCAAATATCCCTCCCATCCCCATAAATCCCCTGCTCCAGCTTTTAACTCCAGATTTTAAATTCCCTGCTTCAAAAATCAGCAAAATTCCAGCAAAATTCTGACAAGGCCCAGCTCTATTTTTAGGACGTGTCCCCTGGCCTTGGGCTCACCTGGGAGGGGACAGCAAATCCCAGATTTCCTGGGAATTGCCGCAGCTGGGAATCGCCTGTGTGGCTCCACACCTCCCCAGGGCTGTTTCCAGCACAAAAGAGGATTTTACTCCTCAGTATGGGGCTGGTGCTGCCCTTCCACCTCTGCTTTGGGAATTTTTCCATAGGAAGAGCCCTTCCCAGCGCAGTTTTTCTGGAATTATGGGGTCTTTTCCCATTTCCTTCTGAGGGAGTCCTGGGCTCTACAATCCCTTCCTGAGGGGCTGGGACCCTCTAAGAATTCCATGGGGAAAACCTGGATTTGTGTCCTGCTGCTGCCCAGGGTGGCCCTGGGGACACTGCCTGGGACAGGGCACAAAAATTGGGATTTTGGGGCTGTTACATTCCTGGAAAGGCCCTGACCCCATGTGGGATCCCAAGACCATGGAATCCAGACTCTTCCTTGGAATCCTGGAAAATCCCAAATTGGGATCATCCCCTCCAACCCCTGGCCCTACACTGGACACAAAAATCCCAAATATCCACGAGCATTCTGCAAAACTCCTCGGGCTGCAGCAGCCTCAGGGCCCTGTCCATTCCCTGGGAAGCTTTTCCACCCTCTGGATGAGCAATTTTCCCTAAAATGCACCCTAAACCTTCCCAGGGATCCTGTCCCAGCAGCTTCAGATAATCCTCGTTCCAATCCCGGGAATTAAGGTTGAAATTCCCCAAATTCCAGCTCCTCTCCCCAGTCCCTCTTTTCAGGGCAGATTTCAGGAGCATTGTGCTGGAATTTTGCTGGAATTTTTCTCCCTCTGGGGCAAAAAACAAGCCCCAAGGGAGGCTGGAAATGGTAAAAAAATAAAAATCCGTGTTGAAAATTCCTGTGAATTGTGTTTTCCCGGGGTGGCTTTCTCTCTCCGGAGGGTGACGGAGCAAAAACCTGTTTGGGAATATTTCGAAATCCAGGGAGAAGCTCCGGAGGAGTTCTGGAATTTCCCACAAGCAGGGGCAGCTTCTGCCTGTCAGCCTTCCCCGGATTTTGTCTGGGATACAAGAGGAAGGAATTGGACAGCCTGGAATTAGGGATTAGGAAATAAAGGAGCAGGGGGAAGGATTTGAGGCAGGAGGAGGAAATCCAGGAAGGGTTCAGGAGACACCAGGGAAGACTCTGTGGGAAAAATTCCCATTCCTTGATTTTTTTAAATTTTTCCTTGGAAAGGGGGGAAGGCTTCTCCATGGAATGACCACAGTGGTGCTGGAGGGATCTTTTTTTGGGGTAAAATCCCAGGAAAAGCTGGGCTCAGTTGGATTTTCCCATTTAGAAGGAGCAGTGGGATGTGTTTGGAGCCCAGGGAATGGCAATCCAAGGGACTAACCTGGAATATTCCAAATTTTTTATGGGATAGAGAGAAAACCAGGATCTATGGGTGCCAAATTCCTCACCCCGGAGTTCCCTCCCGTGCCAGGGCTGGGAGCTCTGGAGTTGCCAGGCTCGTTTTTCCCAGCTGGAATTCCCAGGACCGTTGGATCTGTCCCTGCTCTTTGCTCCGATTCCGTTGGGAAACTTTCACCCCTTCCCTCTCCCGGCTTTCCATGGATTTTTATTCATCTGGAATGTCCCAGTGCAGCGGCTCCTGTGGGGTTTTGGGAATTCTTTGTCTAGGGATCCTCCAGCCCAGCCCCAACCCCAAAGCCCAGCTGGGAAAATCCAAATGAAAACAAAATTCCAAAGGAATTAAAGGAATGAAGGTGAAAATCCAGGCTTTGGTTGGGAATGGTGGCAGAGGAGAGCTGGGAATGCTGTCCCAGGGAATTCCCCAAATCCAGATCTTGGCCCAAAATCCCCTTCAGGAATCCCTGGAAAACAGCCCCAAAGCAGAGGGTATTATTTAATTGGGAGTTTAATGGGATTTAATGGATTTAAATGTGCAGCTGGAATTTGGGAATGGGAGGGTTTGGAATGGGAAAAAAGCACTTTTTTCCTCTCCTTTTTTTAAAGGAAAACATTCCAGAGGCACTGGGAATTTTTAAGGAGCCTTGGGGTTGTTAAGTGAGCCTCTCCCAACCCCAGAGCTTTCCCAGCATTCCAGAATCCCAAAAATCTATTGGAATTTTTTTGGGTGGTTTTAATGCCCAGAGCCAATGGGAATAAAAATTCCTTGCCTGAATCAGGGGGAATGCAAGGAAAACTCCTAGATTTTAGGGATAATTTTACACTGAGCCCCTGACTTTGGCCCAGATGGGGTGGAATTAATAGAAAATCGGTGACAAATTCCATTTTTTTCCGCTCGCAGCCATGGACCCGGGCGCCTGCAGCACCTCGGTGGCCGACGCCGCCGGGGAGTGCGAGCGCGGCGTGCCCAGAGTCTGCGGGGTCTGCGGGGACAGAGCCACCGGCTTCCACTTCAACGCCATGACCTGCGAGGGCTGCAAGGGCTTCTTCAGGTGGGCCCGGGCCTCTGGGACTGCCCCATCCCAAAAAAACCCAGGAATCCCAAGGGGAAACCAATGGGGTGCTGGAATTCCCGGTGATGCCGCATTCCCATGGTGTAAAGGGGGGAAATTGTTTATTTCTTTTGTGGGATGGGGTTTTTCCCCTGTTTTTCCAGGGTTTTTCATGGATCTGGGAGATTTGCAGTGCTTCAGGAGAAGGGGGGAGTGTGGGAAAACTCCCCTGGGGTTACAAATTGGGATTTATCCCCAGCCCTAAAATCTCAAAAACTTCTGGGACTGGGGAATGAGGAAGGGCAGGAGATGCCCTGGAGCAGCTCTTCGCAAAATCCAGCATTTCCAGGGAATTCTGCTGTCCCCCTTGGGAATTCTGGGTCACCCTGGGAATTCTGCCCCCATCCCCACTCCCTGCTGAAGCCCTCCCCAGCACCAATCCCTCATTCCAGGCCAGGAATGAGGCCTGGAATTCTCTAATTTTAGCCCCTGGGATCCCAAGTCCGCCTGGGAATGGGTGGCTCAGGAACGTTTCCATGGAATTCCAGCCCAGCCTGGCTCCGGTGTCACCCTGGGAGCCTCTGGAGCCACCCAAGCTGCAATTTTCATTCCAAACCTGGAATTTTGGCCTGCCCTGAGCCCTGGGAATATTTTTCCCTGCTCCAAGGCCTCGTTGTTTGTGCATTCCCGGCCTTTCCTTGGGGTTTTGTGGAAAAAAAATAAGCTTCTTGTGCACCAAAATCTGGAATTTTGGGGTGTCCAGGGCTGAATTTCAGGTGCTGGGATTGTGTTTCCCCACTTGGAGCAGCAAAATTCCAAAGGTTTTGGAGGAACGGGGGAAAACAGGGCCCTGCCATCCATTTTTCTGGGATGAATTCCTGAAAATCCCAAATTCCTGTCAGGAAAGGGCAGAGTGCAGCCACTTTGTTTACCTCTCCCTTTCTAAATGCAGCTTTTAATTCCTGGGGCTGCAGGCGAGGGAATCTTGAAGATTTTTACCTAGATTTGATTCTTTTACCCATTTTAAAATATTTTACTTTATATTTTACTAAAAATTTTATTTTGTTACCCATATGTGATATTTTAGCCCATATTTGACATATTTTACCCCTATTTGATATTTTTTTTTACCCAGTTTTGATATTTTTGACCCATTTTTTATCTGAGTATTGGCCTTGAGCACTTGTAGGGATTGGGCAGCCACAGCTTTTCTGGGAATTCTATTCCAGGGCCTCACAGGGAGGAATTTCTTCCCAATATCCCATCTACCACCTTTTTCCTGGGAAACTCTGGCTCTGACCCTTTGGGCTGGGAAGATTCTGATCATTTTTCCTTGGAAGTTTCTGCCCTTGACCCTTTGTCCTTGGGGTATTTTGGCTCCCACCCTTTACCCCAGGAAGATTCTGGCTCTGACCTTTTGTCTTGGAAGGTTCTGACCCTTTGTCCTTGGAAATTCTGGCTCTGGCTGTTATTCCTTGGAAGGTTTTGGCTCTGCCCCGTTGGCTGGCAGGCTCTGACCCTTTTCCCTGGGTTATTTTGGCTCTGACCCTTTGTCCCGGTGGCTCCACGTTCCCATTCCGCTGTGGTTTCCCTGCAGCTCAGGGTTGTCATTTTCAGGCTCCTTTCTCTGTGTCCTGCAGGGAGAATTCCTCTCCCTGCACACCCAAAATGTGCTCGGGCCAGTTCTGCCAGCAAAGCCGGGCTTAGGGCGGCTGGGTTTAACCACACGGCCCCAGCTCGGGTTTATTTTGCTGCCGGGGGGGGGGGGGGGGGGGGGTGTTTCTCTGCAATCCTGCAATCCTTCCACCCTCCTGGCCTTAAAAATCCCTGTTTAAACCCAAAGCCTTCTTAAACTTACATGCTGGACTGGGCTTAGAGCAGCCTGGTTTAGTGGAAGGGGATCAAGCTGGGTTTAAGATCATTTCCCCCAAACCATTTTGGGATAAACCCTTGGGTGTTTCCCTGGGGGGAATTTTCCTTTCCCACAGTGCCTGCAGCTCCCAACCCAGCTGATGTCTGGAGCATCAGCCAAACCAGCAGGAATGGAGCCTAAAAAGGGTTTTTGTCCCTTTTGCAGGAGGAGCATGAAGAGGAAGGCCATGTTCACCTGTCCCTTCAGCGGGGAGTGCCACATCACCAAGGACAACCGGCGGCACTGCCAGGCCTGCCGGCTGAAACGCTGCCTGGACATCGGCATGATGAAGGAGTGTGAGTGTGCAAGGGCTGTGAGTGAGTGTGCAAGCACTGTGAGTGTGCGAGGGCTGTGAATGTGAGTGTCCAGCCCAGGGAATGCTCATGGGGCCCTGGCTGTGCCTCTGCCACCTCCCTGGTGCCACAGGGAACCTCCCAGGGATGCAAAGGGCAGAGGAAGCAGCAGGTAATGATTGAGAGGAGCTGGTTTAATGATTCCTTCCCATCCCAGAGTTGTGTTCTCAGGGATTCTCCCGGGGTTTTCTTTGAGGAAAATCAGCTCCATGGCTCCCAATGGCTCTGAAAATTCTCTTTTCCAGCATGTTCCATGCTCCACAGGGAGAGCTGGATGAGCTTTCCCATCCCCATGGAGCTGGGTTGGGTTTTCCTCTTCTCCCTCTGAGATTTTTTTTCCTGACCCTTTTTTCCATGTGGGATAAAGCAGGGACTTAAGTCAACAGCAGAGGGAATAAAAGCGGTTTTTAAGCCCAGTCCAAACACACAAATGTGGCCCAAATGTTTGTTTTCTCCGGGTGTATTTAGAGATAAGTGGCTTTTAAAATTAAAACATGTTTGAGGTGCTGGGGAGGAGCTGGGTGCTCCTGGAGAGCTCCAACCAAACATTTTCTGCTGGGAGATTGTGGCCAGGGTGTCCATGGAGCTGGAAATTTGGGCTATGGAAGCAGGGCCCTTTCTCTGATGTGCTAAACAGAGCCTGATGTCACCCCAGGGCCTCCAGAAAATCAGCATTTGGAGTGTTTGTGAGGGCAAAAATGCTTACATTTTCAATGATCCTGATGGTAATCCCTGGATTTTATTCTTTGGGATTGGCAGGTTGATGAGGGAGGAAAAGGCTGCACCCCACCCTGGCTGTCCCCAAATTCTGGGGAGCTGTCCCTGTTTTTTGGGAGCCTCTAATGAGGGAAGTGCTTTAATTTGTACCAGCAGCCAAATAATTACCCAGGAAGGGCTGGCAAGTTGCTGGGCAGTAATTCCAGGGGGTTTTCTCCAGGTTTTCTCCACGTTTGCCCCACAGGAGTTAACGTGTAAACAGCCCCGTTAGCAAATCCTGCCTGCATTAACCAAAACTGACCCAGACAGGCTAAAAATAGCTAAAAATGGACTTTGCTGCTGGAAAAATGAGGGAGGACAAAGGGTTGGGGTTATTTTTAGGTGGAAGAAGGGAATCAGGAAGGTTTTGAGGCCTTGTTTTCCACAGAGTGTTGGGATTCAGGGCTGGGAATGTGGGGTAGGGAGGAAGAGAAGCAGGGCAGAGCCTTGAGCTGGGGATAATTTGGGCTCTTCCACACCTCTGAAATTTGGGGTTTGTCCCAGTTTGGGGCAGGAGGAGCTGGGTCTGGCCAGCTGAGGGGTTTGGTGACCCCAACTCTCCCAGCCCTGTGCCAGGCCCAGGTCACCACGTGGCGTTTCCAGGCCCCAGCTTGGGCAAATATTTGTGGTTTTCTGCCTGTCTGGGGACAAGAAGGGCAGAGAAAACCCCTCCAGGCCTTGGGATTGGGGAATTCTTAGCCAGGGCCTGTCTCCTCCTCACAGGATGGCCTGGGAAATCCAGCCTTTCCCTCTTTCTAGGTGGCCAGAAAATGTGGAATTACCCCTTCCCTGCCTTCTTCCAGCTGCCTGCAGCTGAGGGAGGGGTGTCTGTCCCTCAGGGGTGTCAGGGCTTCCTTGGATCCTTCTCTAATAATCGCTAAAAATGGGATTTTTTTAACAGATCCTGCTCTCTGTGCAGCACCAGGGTGGGTGACCCCGAGCAGGCCCCTGTGGATGTGATGCTTTTTGTGATAAAAACTGGCAAGGGGAAATGGCAAAATCCTGATTTTCCTCCCTGATGGTAGAGGTGGGAGCGACCTTTCGGCCCCTCCTGAGGTGTCCCAGGCCCCTGTGAGGTTGTGCAAGGCTGGGGAATGGAAAATGGAGAATGGAAAATCGCCCTGGGCCAAAGGAGCCAGCGAGGCCAAGGCCTCCTTGCCTTGAGCTCCTCCCGCTGACCTTTTGCCCCAGATTCCACCTTGGCCCTCCCAGCACGGGGTCCCTGCACCAGAAATTTCAGAAACAGCCCCTGAGGTGTCCAGTCCCTGCAGAAAGGGCTGAGGAAAAGGAACTCCTTTTTCCTTTCCTCCTCCTCAAAACAGCGCTTTGAGGGGGCTCTGCTGTGACCCCAGAGATTTCTGCAGCTCCCCGCTGCCTTTGTCACTCCCAGCCCCTCTGAGGCTGCTCAGGGCTTGGAGTGATTGATTAAAAAAGTGAAGATTTGAGCCCAAATTGCCCTCAGCTGCTCCTTTTTCCTGAGCAAACAGGCCCAGCCTTGCATGGAGCCCAACCTTTGGCCGCTGCCGAGCGCCGCCACCCCAATAAAAGCCATAAATCCCCAGCCCTGAGTGCCTTGACCTTAAAAATCAGATTATATCTGCCCTGAAGCAGCGCTGGACACCCCTGGTGGCAGCTGGGAGCCGAGGGTTTGGGGATTTGAGAGGGCTGAGCAAACAGGGAGGGAGCAGAACGGGCACGGGGCACGGCTGGCATGGCCTCGGTGCCCCCAGAGCCTCTCCTGAAAGCACCAAAAGCCTCCTGGGCACAGGAGGAAACGGGGCCAAGATGTTGTAGGGGCACAAAGGGATTTTCCAGGTGGCAAAAGCAATTTTCCAGGGGCTGGGTGTGGCATCCAGGGGTCATTCTAATCCCTGGTTCCACCCCTTTTCCTCTCCCAGTCATCCTTACGGACGAGGAGGTGCAGAGGAAGAGGGAGATGATCCTGAAGAGGAAGGAGGAGGAAGCCCTGAGGGAAAGCCTCAAACCCAAACTCTCAGAGGAGCAACAGAAAGTCATCGACATCCTGCTCGAGGCCCATCGCAAAACCTACGACCCCACCTATGCTGACTTCACCAAATTTCGGGTACTGACCCCAAAAGATCTCTTTCATCCCTCAAATTCCCCCTGCAAAATCCACAGACCCCTCTGCCAGCCCCATTCCTCAAGGAGTTTTCTCTGTTTTCTCCCCCAGCCCCCTGTGAGGAGCCAACCCAGCAGCAGAGGGGCCACAAAATCCTCATCCCTGCTCACCCAGGACCTGTCCTCAGAGGATTCCTCAGATCTCTTCAGCTCCGAGGCCTTCAGCACATTCCCAGGTGTGCCCCAGCTCCTCCTGGCCCCAAACTGGGATTGGCAGCCAGGGAGGGACCCCAGAGCCTGCCTTGGGCTGGAGGTGATGCCTCAAACCGCCCCAAATTCCAGGGGAGGGGATGGGCTGTGCCAGAGCCCAAATTAACCCCAGCACAAGGGTCTGCCATGCTCCTCCTCTTCCTCATCCCACATTCCCCGACTGGGATCCCAAACCAGCCCTGAATCCTGTGGAGAACCTGGCCTCAAAAGCCCCCAGATTCCCTCCCCTCACCCCTCCAGGGCTCAGAGGGGCAGAAAGGCAGCTCCTCCACCCAGATTTGGGATTCCAGAGCCTCTGCTCAGCTCTGGGGGGCTTGCTGGGGTGCTCAGAGCGTTTCCAGAGCCTCTGTTCAGCTCTGGGGGGCTCGCTGGGGTGCTCAGAGCGTTTCCAGAGCCTCTGCTCAGCTCTGGGGGGCTCGCTGGGGTGCTCACCGCTTTTCCCCCCGCAGACCCCGCGGAGCCGCCGCCGTTCCCCAGCCTGGCGCTGCAGGAGGAGCAGGACGAGAGCTCCTCGGTGAACCTGGAGTTCTCCCAGCTCTCCATGCTCCCACACCTGGCTGACCTGGTCAGCTACAGCATCCAGAAGGTGATCGGCTTTGCCAAGATGATCCCGGGATTCAGGTGAGGCTGCAGATCCCAAATCTGGTATTTCCTGCCCCTGGGAATCCCGTGCTGCCCCTCCCAGGCATTCCTCCACCCCGTTCCCTTCCCAGCTCTGCTCTATGTCTCTCCCCTTCCCTGGGGTTCTCCCCTTTTTCCAGTACCCTGGAAAACACACACAGATTCCACCCAGAGCTCCTGCAGCACCCGAGGGGCCCAGGAGGGGCCTCAGGCTCTGTTCATTCCAAGATTTGGGACTAAAATGCACCTTAAATAACCCCTGGAATGGGAATTCCTGGGAAGGGCCCTCAGGTTCTGTTCATTCCAAGATTTGAGGCAAAAATGCACCTGAAAAAAACCCTGGAATGGGAATTCCTGAGAAGGCACCTCAGGCTCTGTTCATTCCGTGATTTGGGACCAAAATGCACATGAAAAAAACCTTGGAATGGGAATTCCTGGGGAGGGAGCCTCAGCTGAGCACCCTGAGGATGGCAGCTCCTTCTGGCCCTGTCCTGTGTCCCCTGAGCGCCCCGCTCCCCACCCAGAGGGCAAATCCTCCTGCAGGGATCTGTCTGTGGAGGACCAGATCGTGCTGCTCAAGTGCAGCGCCATGGAGGTGATCATGCTGCGCTCCAACGAGTCCTTCACCCTCGAGGACATGTCCTGGACCTGCGGCAGCAGCGACTTCAAGTACAGGGTCAGCGACGTCACCCAGGGTAAGGGATCCAGCCCCAGATCCTGAAATTCCCTGACTTTCCCCCTGCTGGGCCTTCTCTGCACCTGGCTGAGAACGGGGGTGGGTCCTGCCCCAAATTCTGGGGGTTTGGGAGGTGACAAGTGGTGCTTCAAGGTCTGCAGTGGCACCTCAAGGTCTCCAGTGCCACCTCCTCAATGGCCCCAGTGCCACCCCAATGTGTTGGAAAAAATCCCTGTCCAGAGGGAAAAAATCCCAGTCCAAAGGGAAAGATCCCCTTCCAGAGGAAAATGAGCCTTTTCCAGAGCCCCCCTGAGGCCCGGTTCTCTCCACAGCCGGGCACAGCATGGCCCTGCTGGAGCCACTGGTGAAGTTCCAGGTGGGGCTGAAGAAGCTGAACCTGCACGAGGAGGAGCATGTGCTGCTCATGGCCATCTGCATCCTGTCTCCAGGTAGGGACAGACCCACCCCAAATCCTAAAAACCCACAAAAGGAGGGGAAAAACCCATCAGTACGGCTGACCCTAAAAAGGGATGAAAGGAAGGGAAAACCCCCAGACCATAAAAAGGGACAAAAGGGAAGGGAATTATCCCAAACCCTAAAAAGGGGTGAAAGGAGGGAATCCCCCCAAACCATAAAAAGCCCCAAAAGGCAGGGAAACCCCCCAGAGCCCTGTCGCCCCGCAGCAGCGGGGCCTGCCCTGAGCGCTGCCCGTCCCGCAGACCGGCCGGGCGTGCGGGAGCCGCTGCGGGTGGAGGCGCTGCAGGAGCGGCTCTCGGAGGTGCTGCAGAGCTACATCCGCGCCCGCCACGCCGCGCCCGGCGGCCGCCTGCTCTACGCCAAGATGATCCAGAAGCTGGCGGACCTGCGCAGCCTCAACGAGGAGCACTCGCGGCAGTACCGCTGTCTGTCCTTCCAGCCCGAGCACAGCATGCAGCTCACGCCGCTGCTGCTCGAGGTCTTCGGCAACGAGATCTCCTGAGCGCCCGCACGGCAGGAGCGGCCCCGCAGCCCTGCGGCACGGGGAACCGGCGCTGGGTGTGCGGGAGGAGCTGAGCCCGGGCAGGGGTCGGGGTCTGGGGTCGCGGCTCCAGGAGCAGCTTCCCCGCATCTCCGCGGGTGGGTTGGGGCCGGGCTACCCCGAATCCCTTCCTTTTGCGAATGTATGGAAGGGCAAGTGCCGGGAGATGAACTGGGATGAGCCAGAGGCAGCCGAGAAAGCCCCGAGGGGGGAAATGTCCTCGACCCTCAAAGGGAAGAGCAGGACGAGCTTTGTTTGCACTCCCTGGGAATGGGGGAGCAGGGGCATCTCCAGGAGACAGCCCCACTTTGGAGCGGGACCCCTCTGCGGGATGGGGTGATGACTGCTGGGATGGGACAGGACCCCTGGGATGGGGCAGGGACCCCAATTCCAGCTTGGCCTCCTTCCCCTGCCATGTTCTGGAGGCGGCTCCAGGCCCTTGTACCCACCCGAAACAAGGGGGCTTTGGGAGCTGGGGCGCTCCAGAGCCCTGGGAAGAGCCATGACAGCCCCCCGGGGCCACGAGCAACGGTAAGAGGGTCCCCGGTGTCCTGAGAGTCTCCGGCTCGGGCCAATAAACTCCTGCTTGGGCAAACCAACTCAGCGCCAGGCTTGTGTGTCCATCCATCCCTCCATCCCTCCATCCCTCCATCCATCCATCCATCCCTCCATCCATCCATCCATCCATCCATCCATCCATCCATCCATCCATCCATCCATCCATCCATCCATCCATCCATCCATCCATCCATCCATCCATCCATCCATCCATCCATCCATCCATCCATCCATCCATCCATCCATCCATCCATCCCTGTGTGTCTGACCATCCCTGGGTCCCCGGGGGCCGCGCGTGTCTGTCCCGGACGTGTCCGTGCGTCCGCGTCCCTCGATCCCGGTCCCGCCCGCCAGAGGGCGCTCGCCACACCAAGCCGCCTCCTTGGCGCCGCCGCGTGCGCGTGCGCACTCGCTGGGGGCGGGGCTGATCCCGCGCAAGTGCGGGGACAACATTGGCGGGGAGCGCTTCCGATGAGGGGGCGTGGCCTCCCCGTTGCCATGCGCGGTGCCGCGCGCGCCGCCCGGCTCGTGGCCATGGCCGCCACCGGCGCCGGAACCAGCACCGGCATCGGGACCGGGCACAAGCGGCCGCACCCCGAGCCCGCCGCCCGCATCGGCACCCACGACGGCACCTTCCACTGCGACGAGGCGCTGGCGTGTTTCCTGCTGCGCCTCCTGCCCCGCTACCAGGTACGGCACCGGCAGCGCGCCCGGCTCGGGGCATGAACGGGACGGGAGCACCGTGCGGTGCCGGGTCCCGGGCTCTTTCTCCGGGTCGCTCTTCTCTCGGTCCCATGTGGGGACACTTGAGCCCACCCAGCGGCCGCTCTTCTGTCCCCGATCCCACCTGGGAGTCCCCCTCGTGTCCCCGGTCCTTCCTCGGGGTCTCCGGTCCCATCTGGGGGTCACTGTTCTGTCCCCGGTCCCACCTGGGGTCACCCTTATCTCCCCCACCCTCTCCTCAAGGTCCGTCCCCGCGGTCCCTCGTCACCCGGAGCCGCTCCCGGGGGTCCCGGTGGCCCTGGGGACCCTCACCCGTGTCCCCTGCAGGACGCGGAGATCGTGCGGACGCGGGACCCGCAGCGCCTGGCCGGCTGCGATGTCGTGGTGGACGTGGGGGGCGAGTACGACCCGGGGCGGCACCGCTACGACCACCACCAGAGGTGAGACCCCGCCGGGGACAGCGGCAGCCCCGGGGGACCCGCGGTGACCGCGTGGCCCCGCAGGTCCTTCACGGAGTCCATGCGGAGCCTGCGGCCGGACAAGCCCTGGAGCACGAAGCTGAGCAGCGCCGGGCTCGTGTATTGCCACTTCGGGGCGCAGATCCTGGCGGGGCTCCTGGGGCAGCCCGAGGACGGGCCCGTGGTCGCAGCGCTCTATGACAAGGTGACAGCGGTGGCAGGGGGTCTGTCATCCTGCCGGGGTGACGGCTCTGCCCGGGGCTTGTCCTCGGTGGGGAAAGGGGAGCAGTTTGTGGCAGTGGCTGGGGCCTTTGTGCTTCCAGCCAGGCTTTGCTCTGCTGTCCCCTCTGTCCTCCCTTGCTGTCCCCTCACTGCTTCTCATGTTTCTGTCCCCTCGCTGTCCCCAGCTGTACGAGAACTTTGTGGAGGAGATCGATGCCATGGACAACGGGATCGCACCGGCGGCAGGGGAGCCGCGCTACGCCCTGAGCACAACCCTGAGCGCCCGCGTGGGGCACCTGAACCCCCGCTGGAACGACCCCGACCAGGACACCGAGGTGGGGACGGCCCTGGGGACAGCCTGCTCGGGGACAGACCCTGGGGACAGCCTGCTCGGGGACACCGCTGACCCCCGTGTCCCCAGGCAGGGTTCAGGAGGGCCATGGAGCTGGTGGGCACCGAGTTCCTGCAGCGCCTGGATTTCTACCACCGGGCCTGGCTGCCGGCACGGGCGCTGGTGGAAGAGGCCATGCAGCGCCGCCTCGAGGTAACGCCGAGCTGGTCTGGGGGAATCTGTGAGTTTGGAGGAGAATTGGGGCGTGGGGAGGTCAAATCCCTTTGGTAGAAACCTCCCGGGGGATCCCTGCCCCCCATATCCTGCACGGCCCCTGCAGGAGGGCACTGGGAGGTTCTGGGGCAGCAGCCCAGGGTGGTTTTGGGAGTCTCCCCCATGTCCCCAGCGTGTCCCCCCTGCAGGTGGATGCCAGCGGGCAGGTCCTGGAGCTGTCCCAGGGCGGCTGTCCCTGGAAGGAGCACCTGTTCCAGCTGGAGCGGGAGCTGGCCCTGCCCCGGCCGCTGCTGCTCGTGCTGTTCCCGGACCGGGGCGGGCAGTGGCGGGTGCAGAGCGTGCCCACAGCCCCCCACAGCTTCCAGAGCCGGTGAGAGCCCCACCCTGCCCTGCCCCCGCCCCCCGTGGGGTCAGGGTCACTCTCAAGCCCCGTGTCCACCCCCAGGCTCCCCCTGCCCGAGGCCTGGCGGGGGCTGCGGGACGAGGCGCTGTCCGAGCTGGCCGGAATCCCCGGCTGCATCTTCGTCCACGCCAGCGGCTTCATCGGGGGCAACCGGACCCGGGATGGGGCCCTGGAGATGGCCCGGAGGGCGCTGGAGCTCGGGGGGGGCACAGAGAGCACGTGAGCCCCCTCCCCAGCAGGGTCACCCCAGAAGGGAGCCCCTCGCTCAGTGTGGGATGTGCAGGGACCGTTCCTGCTTGGATCCTGGATTCTCTGAGCAATCTGCTGTGCTGGGGGAGCAGCAGCCCCTCACGGGGGTCTCGGAGCACCCACCCCCTGTGCCGGATGGGTGCCAGCCCAGCCAGAGACTCTTTGGCTCCATTTCCTGGGAGTTTGACCCTGTTCCTGTCACGTCCCTGCACCGAGGCGCTGCCAGCACCAGTAAAAACCAGTGTGTGCCCAGTGGAGTGGCTGTTTGAGGGGTCCCGGGGGGGATGCTGTGACTCAGGGACAGCCGTGACCCCCCCCAGCACGGGGACAGCAATCACTGCACCCCCCCTGCTGGCACTGCCACCATCCTGCGTGTCAGCAGCACCGTGTCACCCTCCCTGCTGTGTGTCACAGCACCGCGGGGGGGTCACGGTGTCCCCTCCCTCCCGCTCGTTCGGGGCCATGCCGGCGGCCGGGCTGCTGCTGCTGCTGCTGGGGCTGCCCCAGCACCCCCGGGCCGGTTCCCGGTGCCCCGGGGAGGCTCCGCCGGTGCCGCCCAGCGGCCACAACGAGACGCTGGGGACGGGCACAGGGACAGCGCGGGCCCCGGACGTGGTGGCGCTGGTGGCCCTGGGAGGGTGGCTGGGCTTGGTGCTGCTCTGCGTGCGCCGGTTCGTGCGGCGGAGCCGGGAGGAGACGCGGCTGCACCTGCGGCACCTGCGGGCCCTGCCCTGCGCCGCGCACCGGCAACAGCGCGAGGAGGAGGAGCCGCTCAGCGGCGGCACCGGGAGCCAACCGGGCGGGCCCGGGGGCTGAAACAGCCCCCGGCTGGCCCCAGCAGCTGCGGTGGGTTCGGAGCCCGGGTCACCCCGGATCCCCCTGGATCCTACTCAGCCTCAGGAAGGGGCTGGATGCTCTGGGGGGAAAGGGAGGGGTCTCCCCCTTGCTCTGGGAGGGATCTGGGGGGTCCTGGGGCTGTTGGGGTGGGGGGAGCAGGAACCCTGTGCTCTCCCAGTCCTCCCTGCCAGGGCAGTGTAATCCCAGGATTGAGGGTCTGTAATCCTGGGATTGATTAAAACAGTGAAATCCCAGGATTTCACTGTGCCGCCCCCAGCAGCAGCAGCAGCAGCGTTAATCCCCTTTGGGGGGGCCCTGCTGCTGCTCCCACCCTGTGGGGCCGGGGGGGCTCCCCTGGGGCAGCACCCTGGGACCCCAGAGCTGGGATCTGGGGACCCCCGGAGGGTTTGGTTCACTTTTGTTCACCCTCGAGTCAAAGCTGGGGATTGTGTGCGTGGCCAAAACCCGCCCCAAAGCCCTTCAGCCATCACCTGTCCCCAAAACGGGGCTCTTTGATCCCAAAAGAGCAGCCCTGGCCCATGGGCTGCAGTGGGATCACACCAACAGCTTCTGTGAGTCCACTCCAAGCTCTTCCTGACCCCAAAATCAACTCTGGAGCCCCCAGAACCCCTCCAGACCCACAGGACTTCCCAAATTCACCCCCAAAAATCCTCCAGTCCCATTGGTGTGAGGAAAGAAGACAAGAGGGAGAGAAAATCCACCTTTAATTGGGGCAGGATCAACACTGCCAGACCCTGAGCAGGTCTGAGGGGCTCCTGCAGTGAGATGAGGCCCTGGGGTGCCCCATGAGGCCCTGGGGTGCCCGAGGAAGCCCTGGGGTGCCCAGGGAGGTTCTGGGGTGCCCGAGGAAGCCCTGGGGTGCCCCATGAGGCCCTGGGGTGCCCGAGGAAGCCCTGGAGTGCCCAGGGAGGTTCTGGGGTGCCCCATGAGGCCCTGGGGTGCCCAAGTAGGTTCTGGGGTGCCTGGGGAGGTTCTGGGGTGCCCGAGGAGGCCCTGGGGTGCTCAGGGAGGTTCTGGGGTGCCCAGGGAGGTTCTGGGGTGCCCCGTGAGGCCCTGGAGTGCCCAGGGAGGTTCTGGGGTGCCCAAGTAGGTTCTGGGGTGCCCCATGAGGCCCTGGGGTGCCCAAGGAAGCCCTGGGGTGCCCAAGTAGGTTCTGGGGTGCCCGAGGAGGCCCTGGGGTGCTCAGGGAGGTTCTGGGGTGCCCAAGGAAGCCCTGGGGTGCCCAGGGAGGTTCTGGGGTGCCTGGGGAGGTTCTGGGGTGCCCGAGGAGGCCCTGGGGTGCTCAGGGAGGTTCTGGGGTGCCCAAGGAAGCCCTGGGGTGCCCAGGGAGGTTCTGGGGTGCCTGGGGAGGTTCTGGGGTGCCCGAGGAGGCCCTGGGGTGCTCAGGGAGGTTCTGGGGTGCCCAAGGAAGCCCTGGGGTGCCCCATGAGGCCCCGGGGTGCCCCAGGAGCCCCTGGGAGGCTCTCAGAGCTCGGAGAAGAGCGGCTGCTCGCGGACACTGCCCAGCACGGGCGCGGGGCTGCGGCGGGGGCTGCCGCGGGGCTCCAGGGCGCTGACGAAGAAGAAGGGGATGTGGGAGATCCTCCCCGAGGACCAACACTGCAGGGGACAGGGTGGGCAGGGGTCAGTGTCCGAACAGCACAGAACTGGGGAAACCCCTTGGGATGGAGCCCAGCCCGTGCCCTGACTGCCAGGGAGTTACAGGAACTGATGAGGTTCCCCCTGAGCCTCCTTCTCTCCAGGCTGAGCCCCTTCCCCAGCTCCCTCAGCCCCCCAGAGCTCCAGGCCCGTCCCCAGCTCCATTCCCTTCTCTGGACATGACCCAGATCCCAAAATCCTTCCTAAATTGGGGGGTCCAGACCTGGACACGGCACTTGAGGTGTGGCCAGGGGGAGAAACAATCCCCTGCTCCTGCTGGCCCCACCACCCCTGAGCCCGGCCAGGATCCCACCAGGCTTTTTGGCCACCTGGGCACACCTGGCTCACGTCCAGCACTGTCCCCCAGTCCCTCCAGGTCCTTTCCCAGGGACCAGGAAAGGTCCAACCCCTCTGTCCCCAAAACACAGCACCCAACCCTTGGCCTGGTTAAACCTCCTCTCCCCGGAGCCCCCCATGGCTCACCCTGGTCCCAGCCCCCTCCCCAGTGCCACCAGTGTCCCCTGGCACTGGGAGTGCCCCAGGAGGGACTCACCACGGTCAGGAGGGCGCCCTGAGGGAAGCAGGGGTGGAAGGAGATGAGCTGGGGCTGGGCGCCGCGCTCGCCCCGCACGAAGCCGCTGTGGGGTGGGGGAACAGGCAGGGTTATGGGCTGGGAAACAGCACATCCCAGGGACTGGGGGTGTCTGGGGTCTGAGGGGAAACAGCACATCCCAGGGACTGGGGGTGTCTGGGGTTCAAGGGGAAACAGCACATCCCAGGGACTGGGGGTGTCTGGGGTCTGAGGGGAAACAGCACATCCCAGGGACTGGGGGTGTCTGGGGTTCAAGGGGGGATGCACTGGAAAAGGACAACTCAAAGCCAAGGGGGTGAGGTGGGGAACCCAATGAACCCAAACCCACCCAATGCCATCCAAATGAACCCAAACCCACCCAAACCCCCTCCGCAGCCCCCCGAGCCCCCTCACCAGGGCAGGAGCTCGAAGACGGGGCTGTTGCGGGTGCGGAACACGGCCACGGCCGGCTGGCTGCCCGCGCACTCGGGGTGTCCTGTGGGGGGACAGCAGCACGAGGGCTCTCCCTTGTTCCCCCATCCCTTCTCCCAGGGCAGCAGCAGCCCCAGGCCAAGCAGGGAACGGGGCAGGACTGACCTCTGATGATCACAGCCAGCCTCTCCCCGGTGGGGTCCCACACCATGGAATGAACCTCTCCTCCAATCCTGCAACAGCACAAGTCTCAAAATGGGGGCAGAGACCCCCGGGTGTGCCCAGCAGCCAGGGGTGGCTGCCAGGAGGAGCAGGGACCCCCCTGTGCCCCCAGCCAGACCCACCTCTCCTCCCCGTAGAGAGTCTCGAAGGTGGTCTCGGACAGGTCTGCCACGATCAAGGCCGTCTTGGAGCCTCCCACCTGCCCCTGCATCTCCCCTGCACGGCACAAACCCACACTCCATCAGCCCACTGCATTCCCCAGGTGATCATGCATTTATTTCTTTCCCAGAGCAGCTGTGCTGGTGTCCCAGGAGTGGCAGGGATGGAGGACAAGGGACAGCAAACACCAGGACCCCCACGCTGGCTCTGGAGCCACCGGAGTCTCCCTGAAATCCCTTCAATTCCGTGCTTGGAGACCCCAACACACTCCCTGTGTGTCCCAGCTCCTCACCCCAAAGCTGTGGGGACATCTGGGAAGCTCCAGGTGGGACAAACTCACCCCGGTACTCGGAGAAGGACAAGGAGTAGATGACGGACTCGCCCAGCACGGTGAAGAGCAGCCGGCTGCCGTCGGGGCTCCAGCACCCTGTCTGGGGACAGTGCCACCCTGTCACCTGCCTGTGGGACAGTGCCACCCTGTCACCTGCCTCTGGGACACTGTCACCCTGTCTGGGGACAGTGTCATTCTGTCACCTGGCTCTGGGACAGTGTCACCCTGTCACCTGCCTCTGGGACAGTGTCACCCTGTCATCTGTCTGTGGGACACTGCCACCCTGTCTGGAGTGTCTCAGACTGCAGAAAAGGAGGCTCAGGCGGGACTTTTCACTCCACAAGTCCCTGATGGCAGGGGACAGCCAAGGTACAAGAGGACATGGCCTCAGGCTGTGCCAGGAGAGGTTCAGGTTGGATATTGGGAAGATTTCCACACAATCAGGGAAAATTTCCACAATTTCTTGGGCTGGCTGCCCAAGGCTGGGGTGGAGTCCCTGTTCCTGGAGGGACTGAAAAGCCCTGTGGATGTGGCACTTGGGGACAGGGGTCAGTGGTGGCCTTGGCAGTGCCAGGGCTTGGCCTGGGTGGTCCCAGAAGGCTTTTCCAGCCTCAGTGATTCCCTGGGAGGGGAATATCCCACCCTACCTGGCAGCGTCCCCTGATGGTGGGCCAGCGCTCACAGGTCCACATCTGGGCCTCCCACACCCTGCAGGGGATGCAGGAGGCTTTAGGGAGCAGAATTCCTGGGAATCTGCCCCAATCCTGCTGCTCTGGGAATCCAGAGTGTCCAACCCCGTCCCCCAGCCACTCCCCACTCTGCCCCCACAGCAGGAGCAGGAGCTGGGGGGATGTTTGGGATCCAGATTTTCTGCAGCGAGGATGAGGATGGGCATGAGGAGCTCACCGGAACACGGCCGAGGGGGTGGCTGCCAGCACCTTGCTGCCATCGGGGGACCAGGCCAAGTAGGTGACACCGCCACCCCCAAACCACTGCAGCTGCACACAGGTCTCGGTGGACACGTCCCACACCTGCAGGGGACACGGGGGATGATGGCGACACCGGGATTAGGGGACGCAGAGGGAACATTTCAGGCCCAGGTGGCACTGTGTGTGTCCAGCCCGGGTGTCCCTGGGTGTCCCAGAGGGTCCTCACCAGCATGGCCGTGTCCACGGGTGACGCCGACAGCAGCCGCTCCCCGCTGGGCGCCCAGGCCAGGCTGGTGACAGGGCTGTGCCCGGGGCAGGACAGCACCTGGGCACAGCCCGACGAGGGCCTGCACAGGACAAGGGAGAAGCCAGCAGGATTTGGGGTTTGCTGGCAGGATGGCGGTGCTGTCCCAAAGCCAGCCCCAGCGGGGTGACAATGGCCGGGAAGGGAAGGTGGGAGCTGTCACCTGGTGGAGAGGGAGGTGGGGTCCAGGTGCCACACGAGCACGCAGCTCTGGCAGGCCACGGCCAGGATGGAGGCACAGAGAGGCTTCCAGGCCATGGCAGCCACGTTCCTCTGCAGGCGGTGCTTCAGCGAGGGCACGGTGGCACTGCGGGGAGGGGACAGGTGACACAGCTGTGGAGCACAGAGAGAGCCCTGGTGCAGCCACAGTGTCCCCTGCCAGCCCTGAGCGCAGTGAGGGGGGACAGCAGGGTGGGAGGGGCTGTGCCCTGCCGGGGAGGGGACAGGGATTCCCAGCCAGGTGACACCGGAGCGAGCCAGGTGTCACACACCTGGTGTGACTGAGCCGAGGTGTCCCCAGTCCGGCCAGGGCCCAGCCTGGGGACACCCGGGGGGGCTGCAGGAGCAGCCGGCAGAGTCTTCTCCTGAGCAGGGACTGGCATTCCCTGGGGGAGCAGGGAGACCTGGGGGACAGAGGACACTCAGCCCGTGTCCCCCCAGCTCTGTCACCACCCCCAGGGCTGGGTGACCCCCGGGATGTCCCCAGAGGCACAGAGCAGGCAGGGAAAGGAAAGGCAAAGCTCTTGAGGCTCGGGGCAGAGCGAGGAAGGAGCAGGGGGGCTGAATGAGAGCCCAGGTATGCCAGGTGGGCCAGGAGGCCACGGGCAGCAGCCCCAGGGCAGTGCCAACCCCAGGCTGCCCAAATCCCAGACAAAGTCCCACCTGTTGGAGTTGTAGACACGGATGGAATCGTCCAGAAGAGCCACAGCGAATTTGTTGGTGTGGGGGTGCCAGGCGAAGGCCCTGATGGTGCAGCCGGCCCTGGAGGGGGCACAGGGCAGGGTGAGACCCCCCTCAGCACCCACTGGGCTAGCAAAGACCCTGCTCAGAGTTCTCAGAGAAATAAAAACTTCCTTGTTGCTGCCCAACAGGACCATTTTCTTTGAGAAATTCCCTGTTTCTGGGAATTATTCACAGGGCTCTGCTGAGGGGCTGGGGTTGGAACTGGAAGGAATTTTCCAGGCTCTGATCTCCTTTAACCCTGATATCTCTCCACCCAGGGCACACAAAGCAGGGCAGCCAGAGTCAGTGGGGCAATGTTTGCCTTTAATTGCTGAGCCCACCCAAACGGGGCCATCCTGTCCTTGTACTCCCACCCTGGCACGGTGACTTTGGGACACCCAGGACTCACCAGTCCACGGCCTGGGAGAAGGCTGCGATCATGTCCTCACTGGTCAGCTGCAGGGACAGGAGAACACTGAGCTGGCAGCAGGGACCCCCAGTTCCCAGCCCTTTCTCCCTCTCCCCCACCTGGATCTGGGCCCCTCTTGGAGCACCAAACACCTTCTCAGTGTCCATTTTCCACCAGTGGAGGAAGGAGCGGTGTCTGGAGCTGGGCACCATCAGGAGGAGCATTTTGGGGGGGGGGTTTAGTGGGGAAGGGACCACCCCGCATCCCGAATGGCTGCTCCCCTTGTCCCTGGCTCCCGCAGCAGCAGGGATCAGGCGGAATGACTCACGGACAGGTGTGGGAACAGGGATCCGTGCAGCGAGGACAGCCAGCGGCACAGGGCCAGCGCGTGGCTCGAGCCCGTCCGCAGCCACTGCAGCCCTGGCAAAGGGCAAAGGGACCCTCAGCGTCCCTGCAGCACCAGGGGGACAGGGCAGGGACAGCAGGGCCCAGCCAAAGCATTGCAGCGAGACCAGAGAGCCCCGGGCAGCCCAAACTCACCCTCCTCCTCGGCGCTGGCCAGCTCCCGGAGCAGCCCGCAGAGCCCGGCATCGCGCCTGCGGCGAGAGCGGGGTCACTGCCCGTCCTGGGGACAGGTGGGGCTCTTTGGGGACAGGCTGGGCTCTCTGGGGCCAGCGGGGCACTCACCAGGCGCTGAGGCAGCGCTTCCAGAGGGACTCGCGGTGGTGGATGAAGGGCGAGCGGGCGCTGGGCTCCAGGCGGCCGTGGGCCTTGAGGGGCTCCTTGGGCAGGGTCAGCACGGGCAGGTCGGGAACCTGCAGCACACAGAGACCCCTGAGACCCCCTGAGCCCCCGGGAACAAAGGGACGCCCCCCAGGGCAGCGGGCAAACGGCGATGGGAGGAAAGCAGGGGCACAAGGAGCGAAGGAGCAGCCTGAGGGTGCCCGGAGAGACCCCAGCAGAGGGAACAGAGCTGCAGCCACAGCTGAGAGGGACGAACGTGGCAGTGCCAAGGCTGGAGGGGGCTGGCACGGCTCTGGAGCGAGGAGGGCTCACCTGGCCCGGGGGTCTCACCTGGCTCTGGAAGGCCAGCGGGAGCTGCTCGCTGAGGCGGCCGCAGACCAGGGCGTTGTTGAGCTCGTACAGGGTGACATCCCCAGGGGGAGGCGGCGGCGGGAACAGCCCCAGGGAGCACATGGCGGCACCGAGCCTGGGGGCGAGACCGGGCCGGGGGGCGAGAGCTGAAACCGCCGCTGCCGTCAGGGTGCGCCGGCTCCAGGCCGGAGACCCTCCCTCCGCCCCTCACCCGCTCACAATCCCCAGTGCCCCCCGGGTTCTCCCCGGATCCCCCTCACCCGCTCCCCGCCCTCAGCCCCCGGGGGCGCCATCTTAGCTCCTCTCACCCCTTCCAGCTCCCGCTTCGCGCCAATCGCCGCCGCGCGCCGCCCTCGCGGCTCCGGGCGCGTGTGGGAGGGGAATTAAAAGGGCCGCCGCTCGCGTGGGAAATACGCGGAGTCCTCGCTGAGGGTCAACGCCGCGCTCCCCGATTTTCCTCGGCGGAGGAGAGAGAATATCAGCCTCCCCTGCACAGCCGCGCTCCACACGTGACTTAGTGGCTCTCCGGGTGTAACGAGGATTGATTAAAATGGGACCACTTATTACTGTCGTTGTCCCTTTAAGAAAGGCGGAGCCTCCCTTGAGGGGCGGGGCGAGGGGGCGTGTGCTGCCGACGGGTCACGTGTGGCCGAGCGGGGCTGCGCTGCGACCGGGACCGGGGACGGGACCGGTGACCGGGACCGGGACCCCCGGGACACCGCCGTGTCCTCCGGGCACCCCCGTGTCCCGCGGGCACCCCGGTCCCGGACCCCTCTTGGGCTCCCGCGGCATCCCGGTGTCCTGCGCTGCCGTGTGCCCGGTGCCACCTCCCCCGGTGTCCCCTCTCGCGGGCGCCCGTGTCCGTTCTCGCCGTGTCCCCTGGGTGCCGCTCCCGCCGCGTGCCCCCCTTGGCTCGCTCCCAGCCCCTCTCCCGGGGCTCCCGCTTTTCTCGTGTTTATCCCCGTGTTTTCCTTAGCGGCCGCAAGAGTTATTTTAATTTTCTCAGGATATTAAATAAAGGCGGCGGGGGGAGCTGCGGCGGGGGGCCCCACATTCCTCGCCCGTTACGGAGCGAGCGGGGTTCGATAGGAGACGACGATTTGGGATGGCGCCGACATCAGAGCCACCGCAGGGCTGGCGTGGCCTCGTGGCGTCCCTCGGACCCCCCCAAACGCGGCTGATGGGGCAGCGAGACAGGAAAAAAGGCGGTGGCGGCGGATGGGGGGTCCCCGGTGGGGTTGGGGGGGTCGCTGGATGGGGTTGGGCTCTGTGGTTTGGGAGGCTCCGGGCGGTCGAGCCCTCGGTGGCCGCCGGGCCGGGGTTTGGCTCCGGGACGTGGCTCCCTGCCCTGCTTGGCACTGGCCCACCCACGGCGAGCAGGGCTGCAGTTCTGGGGGGAAACCCCGAAATCGGCGAATTTGGGTCGGGGAGGATGTCGCTGGCTTGGGGGGCTGCATGGAGAGGTGGCACTGCCACTCTGAATCCCCCCGGGAGCCGCCCTGGGACAGCTCTGCGTGGTGGCGCTGAGCTCCGGCCGCTCCATTGCCGCCTCCGTGCCTCAGTTTCCCCGCCCCGTGTCCCCCTTTCCCTGGGGACAGCTGGGTCCTGGCCAGCCCGTGGCCACCGTGACTCACCCGGGGCTGGCACGGGACCTGCTGCCACCCCTGCCCCTGTCCCTGTCCCTGTCCCCCCGCGGGGCCCTGGTGCCAGCAGCTGCCCCCCCGCTCCGTGCTGGCACTGGAGCTCGTTTCCGCCTCCTGTTGCCTTTTTCCGTGGCTTTTTGGGGTTTTTTTTTCAGGAAAAGCCCCAAACCAGGGCTGAGCGCATCAAAGGGCTGGCGGGAGCCCAGGGCAGGGGGAGGGGGAGCGCAGCGGGGTCCCCGCCAGCCCACAGCGCCCAAAATTGGGGTGTCCTCGGGGACACGTGGCCCCGCCGCGTGCCCGCTGCTGCCACGTGGGCCCTGGGATGTGGCCGGGGGGAAACTGAGGCACGGGGCTGTGCACACGCGTGTTCCCGTGCACACGATGTCCCTGGGAGTGGGGACGCGGCTGCTGGGGACACGCGTGGGCAGGGTGAGGCGGGCAGGGGACAATCCTGCCAGGCCCTGCTGGCTGTCCCTGAGGTTGGGGACATGAGGAGGGACATGGGGACAAGGAGACATGGGGACAGGGTCTTGGGGACAAGGAGACTGTGGGGAGCACAGGGGACAGGGTCCTGGGGAAGGGAAGAGGCAGAAGATACAGCACCCCAGGGGCTGAGGACAAGGGGACAGCCCAGCTTGTCCCCAACCCCGCCGAGCTCCTGCCGCCCCCAGAGAGGGGGGGCACAGTGACCCTGAGCAGGCCCGTGTGCCCCCCCCGTGCCTCAGTTTCCCCTGGAGCCCTGCAGGGAGGGGGAAGCTGAGCACATCCCTGTGATGAAGCCGCCCAGCCTCAGCCGCAGAAGGGGCCCGGCTCCACTCTCAATCTTTTATTGCTTTTTTTCCAGGGGGCAGGCAGCTAAAAAAAGTGGGGGGGGACACGTTACATGAGCACTGATGAACCAGGCCGGGGGAGGGGGGCAAACCCTGTCCCTGAGTGCGGGGAGTGAGGCGAGGGCTGGGGGGCAAGAAGGGCTGGGGGAGGTGGAAGGGAAAAGAGAAAAGGGGGGGGTCTCACCTTGACACCCCCCTGTGAGCCCCAGAGCGCTCGGAGAGCGCCCCCATAATTTAAGACATAAATTAGAATGGCTAACTAGGAGCTGGGGAACTGAGGGGGAGGGGGCTCGGGGGGAGCAGCACCCCGTAATAAATATCCCCAGCGGCGAGGAGGAGGAAGACGAAGATGAAAGCGGAAAGGCTCAAATCTCCAACAAACTGCCGGCCTCGGGGCTGCCGCCGTCCTTGGCGGGCGAGGCGGGCCGGGGGGACGCGGGGGGCTGCTCGGCGCCGGGGGGCGGCTTGGGGGGGCCGGGGTCGGCGTGGGTCTTCTGGTGCTTGCTGAGGTGGTCGCTGCGGGTGAAGCGCTTGCTGCACAGCAGGCAGGTGAACTTCTTCTCGCGCGTGTGGGTCCGGACGTGGCGCTCCAGCTCGTCGGAGCGGGTGAAGCGCTTCCCGCAGAAGAGCCAGTTGCACACGAAGGGCCGCTCGCCCGTGTGCCAGCGCAGGTGCGCCTTCAGGTGCGAGGCTTTGCCGTACACCTTGCCGCAGCCCGGGATGTGGCAGCTGTGCACCGGCTTCCGCCGCGACCCCGCCGGGCCCCCGAGCCGCTCCAGCTCCTGGCAGTTGGGACAATCGCACGCCGGGCGTCCCCCCAGGGAGCCGCCGCGGGGACCCTTCGGGGTCTCGCCGGGCGCGGGTTTGGGGGCGGGGGGCGCCGCGGGGGCGTTGCTGTAAGGAGGGGGGTTCAGAGCGCCGAAATCGGAGCCGTAGGTGGGCAGAGGGGGGCTGAGGGCGGGCTGGCCCTGCAGCGAGCCCTGCAGCCCCTCGGCGCCCGCCGGCCCCCCCAGCCAGCCCCCGTTGGGGTGCACATCCCACCAGGACGGCGCGGCGGGCCCGGAGCCCCCCGGCAGCCCCCCGCCGATGCCGCCCTTGTACCAGGAGCCGTAGGGGTGCGGCATCTCCAGCGAGGGGTACACGCCGGGCAGGCACTCGCTCGGGGGGTGGCCCTTGGCCGCCACCACCACCGGCGCCCCCAGCACCTCCTGGGCGCCCGAGGGCGCGGGGAAGGGGTGCCCGAAGGGGCCGTAGTCGGGGCCGTAGGGGCCGGGGGACGCCTGGGGGCTGGCGGACGGCGACAGCAGCCCCGGGGCGCTGGGGAAGGCGGCGGCGTACGAGTCACCCATGGCTGCGGCGGCGACAGCGGCGACCCCGAGGCGTGGGGGGCGATGTCAGCGGGGGCTCGCGGCCATGGCACTTGGCAGCCTGTGGAAAACGGGAACAGGGCTTGAGGGTTCCGAGGCGCCACGGGGTACCCGTCCTGGGGGTCAGCCCTGGGGGCAGCTGTACTGGGGTGTCAGCCCAACTGGGGTGTCAGCCCTGCTGGGACAGCCAGCAGCACCCCCAGTCCCACGGTTCCCACCACCCCCAATGCTCCCAATCCCCTGTGCCTCAGTTTCCCCCCACAGAGTTGGGGCCACCCCATCACCCCCCAGCCCAGCATCCCCCCCAAAGGGGCTTCTCCGGGGGCTGCTGTGGGGTTGTGCTGGTGGCAGGGCCTCCCCCCACCCCCAATCTCGGCTCCTTCTGCCTTTATGGCCTTTTAATCGAATTATGCTGTGGCCTCCCCCTCCCCGGGTGACTTCCTCTGCTTTTATACCCGTCATAGCTTTCAGCTGCGCGGGCTGGCCCGGGGTGTCGTGTGCTGGCCCTCACCTCCATCACCCCCACCATTCCCTTTATTTTAATTATTTTATTTTAAATTAATCTCTTCACCCACTTTGGTGCATTTCCACTTTGGCTTTTTTGTTTGTTTGGGAGTTTTTTAGGGTGTTCCCCCCTCGCCCCCCTTTCTTTTTTTTTTTCTTTTTTTTTTTTTCAGTGGTTTTTGCGCCTATTTTTACGCCGGCCCCGGCCGTGGCCGCAAGCGCGCTCCTGGTTTTCCAAGGATAACAAGGGCCAGGCCTGTGCCCCGGGAACGCTGCCCTGCCGCGAGAGCCGAGGTAATTAAAACCAGGGCGAGCGGCAAACGGAGGCGCACGCTTAAAATAGTGTCAAACTCCCATAAATCAGCTCCGCTTGCGCCGGGAAATTAAGGAGCCGGGAAGGAGCCCCGGGAGCTGCGGGCTGAGCGCCGCACAAGGGTGACAGTCCCTTTGTGGCTGGCTCGGGGATCCTGACCCCTCCCAAGTCCTCTCACGGCCTGGGGAGGGGTCCAGACCCTGCTCTGGGGGTCTCCAGTCCCAAATTCTGGGTCCCAGATTCCCGGTGTCTTGTCACTGACCACCAGTGTCCAGTTCTTGATGCTCAGTTCCAGTTCCCCATTCCCTGTCCCCTTGTCCCCCAGTGCCTGGTCCCCTAAGTCCGCAGTTTCTTGGTCCCCAAACCCAGTTCTTGTCCCCAGTCCCAATCCCCAAACCCCATCCCTGGTCCCCAGTCCCCGGTCCCTAGCCCCAAGTGTCCCCACAGCCCTTGCCTCAGTTTCCCCCACCCTGTCAGTGCCACCCCCTGTGCCCTGAACCCGAGGACACCAGGGCCTGGCTCCTGTGCAGTGGCGCTGTCCCCAGCCAGAGGGACACTTCAGGGTGACAGTGGCACTCGGCACCATCCCCTGTCCCTGTTCCTCCTCTGGGGATGGCAGGGCGGTCCCTGCTGGGGCGGGGGACACACGTGTCCCCCAGCACAGGGACCGCAGGGGGATGCTCAGGGCCCACACAGGTCCCTGTCCTTGGGGGGGTCCCATATCCCAGGGGGCTCCCCCATCCTGGAGCGACTCTGCCACTCTGTGGGTCCCAAATCCCGGGGTCCCTGTCCCAAAGCAGGGATCCTCCAACCCAGAGGGGGATCCCCATCCCAAAGGGTCCCTGTCCCAGAGGGGGATCCCCATCCCAAAGGGTGATCCCCCACCCCAAAGTCTCCCCGTCCCAGAGGGGGATCCCCACGCCGTGTTCCTCTCTCCCGGGTCCCGGTGCCAGGGCAGTGCCCCCATCCCGAGGGGTCCCGGGGGTCCTTACCGGGATGCCGGGGGTGGGTCCTGCCCGCGGGGCTGCCGCTGTCGCGCTGTCGCGCTGTCGCGCTGTGCCGCTGTCCCGGGATGCCGGTGTCCCGGGATGCCGGGGCTCGCTGCGGAGGGAGGGACGGGCGGAGAGGGAGGGACAGGGAGGGACGGAGCACCGCGGCCGCCGCCCGCCCCGCTGTGCCGCTGCGGCGGGGCTGGGCCGGGCCGGCACCGGGGCCGGCAGCGGAGCCCGGCCCCGAACCGCCCCCAGCCGGGGGGGCCGGGGGAGCGCGGCGAGGGGGGCAGGGGCAGGGGAAGAGGAAAAGGAAAGGAGGAAGGAAAAGATGAGAGAGGGGAAAAGAAGGAGAAAGGGGGGGAAAGAAGGGAAAGCGGGGAAAGAACAAGGAATTGGAAGAGGGAAATAAGGTAGAGAGAAAAGGAGAGAAAGAAAAGAGATGAAGAAAGGAAAAGGGAGGAAAGGGGAAAGGAAAAGTTGAAAAGGAAATGAAAAGGGAGGGAAGAGGAAAGAAAATTAAAGAAGGAAATGGAAGAAAATTTGAAGAAAAAGTTATGAAGGGAGGAAGATGAGGAGGCTAAGAGCTGGAGGAAGGAGGGGAGAGAAGGGACAGGGACCAGTGTGGGGAAAAGGAAAGAGAAGAGAGAGGAAATAAGAGGAGGGAAAGGAGAAAGAGGGGGAAAAGGGATGGACAGCAGGAAAAGGAGGAGGAAGGGGATGGGAAGGGGAAGAGGATGAATAGGGAAAGGGCTGGAGAGGGGAGAAGGAAAGAGGGAATAGATGGATGCGGAGGGGAAGGGGGACAAAGGGACGAAGCAGGACGGGACAGCTGGGGCACACAGAGGCTCGTGACCCCAGAAGGTGCCAGGATGGAGCAGGGATGGGGATGGGGACAGGAGGGGACAACCGATGGGGATGAGAGGGACGTGGGCTGGAGCTTCAGGAATGGGGTCAGAGGTGTGAGGATGGGGACGGGAGTTGGGAATGGAGCGGCGATGGGGCTGGAGGGACCAGGGATGGGGGTCAGAGCTGGGTTCTGCAGGAACAGAGCTGGGGTCAGGGACAGGGGACATGTGCAGGGGGACAGGGACACACGTGGCTCTGGCGATAGGGCTGGGGACACCCCTGTGCCTCAGTTTCCCCACATGAAGGAATTGTTCCAACTGCTCTTTTACCCCCCCACTCCCCTCCATTTTTTTAAATTGTATTATTCCCCCATGGTTCCCGTTTTCTCCTCGCCTTGCCCGTCGCCGTTTCCCCCGGCCGGAGCCAGCGGGGCCCTTTCCCAGCCCTGAGTCAGGGCTTTCCGCTCCGCAGCCGCCGGCGCCGCCGAGGGCCACAACCGCCGGCCCCCCCTCGCTGGGGCTTCCACTGCCCACAAACTGGGAGCAAACTGGGACGGCCACTCCAGCCCTCCTCCTCCTCCTCCTCCTCCTCCTCCTCCTCAGGCAGCTCGGCGTGGGCGGGGGGGGCACCCGTGGATTTTTGGGGGGTTTCACTCCCACCAGCTCCGGCTCACGGGGGGTTCTGGCGCTGCCCGAGCGGCCGGGCTGGGCCGGGGGTGTCGGTTGGGGCGGGGGTCTCTCCCCGGCTCGGGGGCGGTGGGGACCCCCCCGTGTGCCCCGGGACCCTTCAAAGCGCGCGGGGGGGCGGCGGCGGGGGCTGATTACAGGGCGGCGCCGGGCTCGGCCGCCCACGGCCCCGCGGCCGCGCCGGGCCCCCGCAATTACCCGGTATTTATACCCGGCCGGACGCCGGGACCTCGCCAGCGCGGGGGGGACACGGAGCGGGGGGGCTCCGGCCGCGGGCAGCCGGCCAGCCACCGTCCGTCCGTCCGTCCGTCCTCCCTCCGTCCTCCTCTCCATCCCTCCTTCTCTTATCTCCGTCCCTCTCTGCCTCATTCACCCCATCCATCAGCCTGCTCAGGAGCTGACACGAATTTGAGGGGGCTCAGCCCCTCTGCCCCAAATCTGGGGGATCTCAGCCCCACCATGACACGAGTTTGGGGGGTCTCAGCCCCCTGAGATGAGTCCGGGGGTCTCAGCACGACAGAGGCTGCAGGGCTGGAGGTGTCCCTGTCCCCACCGCTGTCCCCAGGGCCAGGAACGCCCCCAGCCCAGCGCGGGGGTCCCGGCAGTGCTGTCCCCCCGATCCCCCGGTGACGGCGGGGGCACCGCAGCCCCTCGGGCCCGGGGGAGGAAGCGGAACCGGCCCCGGGTGACCCCGCGCCCCCCAGCCCTCACCTGGCGCGGGGCCCCCCGTGTCCCCCCCGGCCCGGCCCGGCCCGGCCGCCCTCTCCGGCCCCCGGATGTTTCCCTTGCGGTCGGAGGCCCCGAAATAGCGCAGCCCCCGCGCTGGGTGCGCCGGCCACGGCCGCCCACGGGCCCCGCGGGACCGGGGGGGCCTGGGAGGCTCCGAGGGCTCGGAACGGGGCTGAGCCCCCCCAGCACCACCCACGGGGGCACCCCGGTGTTCGGAGCCCCCCCAGCATCACAGAGGTGCGGGACAGGGAGGGTCGCGGGGCAGGAGGAGCCAGGGGACGTGTGGGGACATGGGGGCGGATGGGAGCCAGGGACCTGCAGGGACAGAGGGGCGCCCGGAATGGGGCTGGGGGCTCCCCACCCACGGGGAAGCCAGGGCAGGGTGGCCCCAGGGCTGAGCTGCGCCCACGGCCCCGGAGTTTCCTCCCACCCTTTAATTATCCCGGAATTATCCCTGGAAATAACCGCGGGGGCCGGGGGGACACGGGCAGTGAGCCCGGACGGACCCGGCGGGGACAGACGGACCCTGGGCCGGCCGGACAGAGCCCGCGGGACAGCGGTGCCCCTGGGGGACACGGGGGGCCGCGGGGGGACAGGGCGGTCCGTGCTCCCCCCGTGTCCCCCCCGCCATGTGGCTCCCATTGCGCTGCGGTGCCGCAGCCACATCAGAGCGGCGGCAGCGGCAGCGGCGGGGGCGGCACCGGGGCCCGACCCCCCTCCCGCCGCTGAACGACCCCCCCCGGTTGCCGAGAGGGCCCCCCCAAGCTGCCACCCTGCCCCGCGTCCCCTCCAAGCTGCCAAAGATCCCCCCATGCAAATCTGGGGTATCCCACGGGCCCCCCAAGCCCAGGGACCACCGCGAATTGTCCTGGGACCCCCCCCCCCCCAAAGCTGCCAGGGTCCCCCCGTCCCCCCGGGCCCTGTGACCCCCCCGGTCCCCCCGCCCGCCGCTGTCCCCGGGCCGGTCCGCCCTGGCTCGCGCCGCGCTGCATTTCTGCGGTTCCCAACCCAAAATTGCTGGGAGTCGCCCGGCGTCGCCCTGATTCCTCCGCGGCCGCGACCTGCCGGGGGGGGGACCCAGAGGGACAATTGGGGGGTGGCAGCGGGGGTGGGGCACCCCAGGCTGGGCCCCCCCGGCTCGCCCCAGTGCTCCCAGTTTGCCCCAGTCTAAGGCTGAGGGTTCCGCTGTCCCCGTCCCGTGTGCCCTGAGAGGCCAGGGGGAGGTGGGGACAGGGACACGGATGGGGACAGGACAGGCTTGGGGACAGCAGCAGAAGGAGCAGGGACAGTGACAGGGCTGGGGACACGGGACAGGACAGCACCCTGATGTGTGCACCCCGGGGACAGGACACGGGTGAGGACAGGGTTGGGGACAGAACAGGGCAGGGATGGGGGCACTATTGGGACAGGACAGGGCGGCTTTGGGGACACTGCGAGGGACACTTTTGGGGGCAGGACAGGGTCGGTGACAGTGTTGGTGACAGTGTTGGTGCCCTGGTCCTGCCATGGCGGGTGGCAGGACACGGTTGATGACACTGTCAGTAACACTGTCGGCGACAGTCGGTGCCAGTCGGTGCCCGGGTCCCGCTGTGGCGGGTGACAGGACACGGTTGGTGACACGGTCGGTGCCAGTCGGTGCCCGGGTCCCGCCGTGGCGGGTGACAGGACACTGTCGGTGACACTGTTGTGACACTCGGCGCCAGTCGGTGCCCGGGTCCCGCCGTGGCGCCCCCGCCAGGCGGCAGCAAAGCCGCGGGCCCGGGGGTGACACTGCCCGGCCGCGACCACCGGGGGGCGCCCGGGAACGCTGGGGAGGGGTCCCCATGGGGGGCAGTGAGGGGTTAATGGGGGGAGGTCTCGTGGTGGGGGGAAAATGAGAGGTTAATTGGGGGTGTTAATTGGGGGAGTCCCGATGGGGTTTTGGGTGCTGATGGTGGGAGTCACTGGAGGGGACAAGGATCCTGCTGGGACTGACGGGGTGAGGGGGTTTAAACGTGGGGGTCTAACGGGGGCAGGTCCTGCCGTGCCCCCCTCGACCTGCCCAGCCCAGCGCAGCCCCGGGGCTCAAGGCGGTGACAGGACGGGAACAGTCCCGGTGACAGGACCGGGACACTCCCGGTGTCCCCCAGCCCTGGGGCAGGGCCTGCTGGGCCCTTTTGCCCCCAGGTGCCACCACTGCAGGTGACAAGGGGACACTGAGCGACTCCAAGGGTCTGGGGAGAGCAGGACAGGGACGGGGGGGACAGGGCAGGGTCAGGACGGGGACAGAACAGGGACAGGCTGTCCCCAAGCCCCTTCGGGTGCGGGGGCGAGGCCGCGGGGCCTTCCCGGGCAGCGGGGCGGAAATTGGGCCGAAAACACCGGGAAATAGGAAGGTCACGGACGGGGGGGGCGGTTCTGACGCTGGAAAGCGAAACGAACGCCACTGCGTGTCCCTTGCTGTCCCCTCCCTGGAGTGTCGCTGGCCGCGGTCCCCGTTCGCCCCCAAACCGCTTGTTTTGATGTGAAATGAAGGATTTGGCCCCAAATCCGCAAATCCCGCAACGCCCCCAAACTCCCCAAGCCGCGTTCCCGGGGCAAGGGCGGTCCGGGCTCCTCGCTGTGGCGCCCGCCGTGGCGGGACAGGGCTGGGCGACGTCGTGACAGGCTCTGGGGTGTTCACACAGCGCCGCGGACCCGCGAGGACGTGTCGCACCGCCATTGCGGCTGTCGTGACACGGCCGAGCCGGCTTGCGGCATGGAGCGGGGACTCAGGGGGGGAAGAGGCCGCACGTAACCCGCGGTACCGAGGCCGAGGGGAGCCCCGGGAGTGCCCGGGGGAGCCCGGCCGGCTCGGAGGGAGTCGAACGCAACATGGCGCCGGCTCCGCCATTCGCCGCGCCGTCCCCCCAAGGGCGCAGCCAGGCCGCTGGCCCCGCCTCCCCGCGGCGCCCATTGGCTCGTTTGAGACCGACCGGCGCGCTGATTGGCACCGAGCCGCGCCGCGGCTACCGCCTCCGCGCTGGGATTAGTCGGCGCTACCATCAATATCCGCTCCTCTCCCGCCCCGCGGCGCGGCCCGCGCTGCCGGTTGGTGCTGGGCGCTGCCAGTTTCCGCCACGCCCCGCCTCCCGCGCTCCATTGGCGGCGGCGCACGTTCATCACGCCGCGGCCCGCGCCGCCGCGGCCGCGCCCATACGGGGTCTCCCTGCGAGCCCGCGCGGGCGCCGATTGGCTGAGCCGCCGCCCGCCCCCTCCCCCCCGCGCCCCCATTGGCCGCGGCCCCGCCGCGCTCCCCCTCCCCCACGGGGCGGGGCGCCGGGGGCGGGGCCCGCCCGCCTTCCTCTCCCCCCGCGCCGCACCGCCCTCTCTTCCCATTGGCCGCGCTGCCCGTCGCTCCGCGGCCCGCGCGGCGCCCATTGGCTGCGGGGGGCGGCGGGGGCGGGGCGCGGGGCTGCGGCCGCGGCGCGCGGCCCCTCCCTCGGCAGCCCCTCGGCGGCACCGGCGGGTTCGGCCGCTCGCCCGCCCGCGCCCCCGCCCCGCCCCGCGCGCCCGGCCCGGCCCCGGCACCATGAGCGGTAAGGACGGGGCCGGGGCCGAGCGCCGCGCGGGGCCCCGGGCACACGCAGAGGCGGCGGCGCCCGCCCGCTCGGAGGGGCCAGAGGCGGCCCCGCCCCGCCGGGCCGGGCCCCGCCGGGCCGGGCCTCGCCGCGCCGCGCCGGGGGGACCTGCCGGGGGAGGGACCCGGGGGAGGGGGGAAGGCCTCGGGGGAGGGACCGGCGGCCGCGCCGGGCAGGGCTGGAGCGGAGGAGGGGGCGGCGGGGAGTGATGGGGAGGCCCCGGGAATCGGGGCTGGGGGCGGCGGGGGGGGGGGCGAGCTCCCGGGGGATCGGGCGCGGAGATGGCGGGGGAGGGCGGGGGGGTGGGCGGCTGCGAGCGCAGGCACCGGGGGGCTTTCCCCCGTTCCCGGGCACGGCGCCCTGCGGGGGCGGATGCGGGGCCCGGGAGCGGGGGGGCCGTGCGAAGGAGCGAGCGGGCGGGGGGCGCTCCGCGTCCCCTGCCCGGGGCAGCCCCCGGTGCGGGGCGCTGGGGGCGAGGGCAGGAGCGGGGGGCGCTGCCCCGGTGGCCGGCGGAGGATGAGGAGGCTCCTGAGCGCTGGGAGAGGAAGGACTCGGTGGGAGCGGGGACCCCCGCGCCGGGGGTGGCGGGAGGGGCAGCCCCGGGCAGGGCGTCCCGCGGGCCGGAGCCGCGCGGGGGAATCCCGGGGTGGATCCGCGGGAGGTGCGTGCCCCGGGCCGCGGGCAGGGCGAGGGGGAGGCCCGGGGAGCGCCTCGGCGGGGGCCAGGGAGTGTCCCGGGCGGCCGGGGAGGAGCCGCGCCTGGAGCAGGGCCGGGTCCTCCCCCCCTGTCCCGCTGCCAGTTCCTCCTTGGCAGCTCCCCGCTCCTCGCAGCCCCTTCCCGGCCGCGCCAGGAGCGCACGGGCCCCCCAGAGCCAGCCCGCCGTGTCCCCTCCGGGCCTGCCGAGCCTCGTGCCGCTGCCCTGCCCCAAAATGTCCCTAACCGGGGCTGTCACTTCCCTCCCGCGCAGACCAAGAGAGCACCGAGGAGATGTCGGCTGTGAAGCCCGACAAGGGCGAAGGCGACGCCAGCAGCACGAGCAGCGCCGGCGGTGGGGAGGCCCAGGTGAGCGGGGGAAGGATCGGCCCCGCTGGCCCCGGGGATCCCGTGGCAAAGTCCAGGCCCGGGCCGAGCTGTTTGCTGGGCCCAGGCAAGCGTTTCAGCAGGGCAGGAAGAGGAGGGTGAGCGCTGCCAAGCAGCGCCCGTGGCTTCCCCGGCTCTCCTCAGAAACACGCAGTTCGCCTGCTCCCCTGACACCACGGGCCCCTGGCCCTCCTCCAGCTCGGGGAGCCCAGGAATGAGCCTCCTTCCTGGGGGTTTGTCCTGCCTCGGGGGGATTCCCCGCCTTGGGGGTGTAGGAGCCCTCTTCTCTCTTGGCTTTCCCAGGCAGGCTCCCTCCCAAAACGCTTTTCCGTGTGGGTTCAGGCTGTCCCGGCCTGACAGCCTTGTGCCTGGCAGTTGTATTTTTCCGGCTGTGGGTGGGTTTGTTCAGGAAGGAGTGTTTATCTTTTCCGAGTACGCTCCTCCCTGTTTTCTCTTATTAAGTTGTTCTTTTTTTTTTTTTTTTTTTTTTTTTTTGTTTCCCCGTTTGGTTTTTTTTTTTCCTTCACTCCGGGCCTGCCCCTCGGGCCTCCTCCCACCTCCGTAACTCCTCCTCTCTCGTCCCCAGGAGTCACAGCCGTCCCCGCTGGCCCTGCTGGCAGCCACCTGCAGCCGCATCGAGTCTCCCAATGAGAACTCCAACAGCTCCCAGGGCCAGCAGGGCGGGAGCAGCGAGCTGGACCTGAACGCGGCCGCCGCCCAGCTCACCCAGTCGGCCAACGGCTGGCAGATCATCTCGGCGGGCTCCAGCACCCCCACGGGCTCCAAGGAGCCGGGCAGCAACGGCAGCAACGGCGGCGACGCCTCCAAGAGCCGCCCGGTCAGCACCGGGCCCTACGTGGTCACCTCGGCGTCCGGCCTGCAGAACCAGCAGGTGCTGACGGGCCTGCCGGGCGTCATCCCCAACATCCAGTACCAGGTGATCCCCCAGTTTCAGACCATCGATGGGCAGCAGCTGCAGTTTGCCACCACCCCGGCGCAGGTGAACGTGCAGCAGGATGCCTCGGGGCAGCTGCAGATCATCCCCGGCTCCAACCAGCAGATCATCACCAGCCGCGCGGGCGGCAGCAACCTCATCGCCATGCCCAACCTGCTGCAGCAGGCCGTGCCCATCCAGGGCGTGGGGCTGGCCAACAACAGCCTCTCCGGGCAGACCCAGTACGTGGCCAACGTGCCCGTGGCCCTGAACGGCAACATCACCCTGCTGCCGGTCAACAGCGTGGCCGCCAGCCTGGCCCCCACGTCCCAGACGGGCACCCTGAGCAGCTCGGGCTCGCCGGACAGCAGCTCCCAGCCGGCCACCTCGGGGGCTGCCAGCAGCTCGGCCAGCACGGCCATGTCCCAGGCCAGCTCGGGCGCCTTCTTCACCAACGCCAACAGCTACTCCACCACCACCACCACCAGTAACGTGGGCGTCATGAATTTCTCCACCAGCGCCACGGTGGGCACCAACGTGCAGGCGCAGACCCCCCAGAGGGCCAGCAGCGTCCCCAGCTCGGACTCTCTGCAGACCCCGGTGTCGGGGGTGGCCCTGCAGCCGGGCCAGCAGAAGGAGGGCGATCAGAGTCAGCAGTCACAGCAGCAGCAGCAGCAGATCCTGATCCAGCCACAGCTGGTCCAGGGAGGGCAGACAATCCAAGCCCTCCAGACCACCCCGCTGTCCGGCCAGACCTTTGCCACTCAAGCCATCTCCCAAGACACCTTGCAGAACCTGCAGCTCCAAGCCGTGCCCAACTCTGGGCCCATCATCATCCGCACGCCCACGGTGGGTCCCAACGGGCAGGTGAGCTGGCAGACCATCCAGCTGCAGAACCTGCAGGTGCAGAACCCGCAGGCGCAGACAATCACGCTGGCCCCCATGCAGGGCGTGTCGCTGGGCCAGACGGGCAGCACCAGCACCACGCTGACCCCCATCGCCTCCCTGCCCAGCGGCACCGTCACCGTCAACGCTGCCCAGCTCTCCTCCGTGCCGGGCCTCCAGACTATTAACCTCAGTGCCTTGGGAGCGTCCGGGATCCAGGTGCACCAGCTGCAGGGGCTGCCCCTGACCATCGCCAACGCCCCCGGTGAGTGCTCGGCTGCCCGCCAAGGAGAAACGCTGGGCTCGGCCCGGCCGGGCTGGGCGTGGTTGGTGTCAAATGGTGTTGGTGGCCGGGGTGGGGCTTGTGCTGGCCCTGGGGATGGAGTATGTTGATCACCAGGAGACACTAAAGGCCTTTTTGGGGAGTTTAAGTCTTGGAAATAAAGGGAGGAGGTGGCAGTGGGGGCAAAGTGGAGAAGAAAGGGGACTCCTGGTTTTGTGCCACTGTCCTGCTCTGGAGGCCACCCAGGAGCCTCGGGTCAGGGCTGGGCTGAGGACCCGAGCGCAGCTCGGCTCCTTGGCTGAGCCTGCAAGGAGTCATGGCCATAAAACACAGGGATTAACTGAAAAGCCCGAGAAAACAAACACAGTCACGGAGCCGCGGGGAATTTCCTCCCAGGGGCGGAAGAAAGGGCTCATTAAGTGTCTGGGTGCGGGACAGCGTGACCTCAGCGTGGCCCAGCCGGTCCCGTGGGCACGGACACCCTGCTCGGATCCCCAGGGACCCACCCCACCGTGTCCCACGCCTGGGAAAAGCAGGATATGGAGTGTGGGAGCTGAGCTGGAGCCTGCTCGGCCGCTGCCGCAGAAGGGATCGGCTCTGGGAACGCTCTCCGCTTGCTTTTCCACTGTTTTCCTTGGGGGTTTTTTTCCGGGTTTTTTTTGTGTTCTGGCTCTGGCTAAAAGGGGCTGTTGCTGGATTTAGTCACAGTTGAGAGGCAGCAGAAAATGTTGCTCAATCCAGCCCGAGCTTCCCTCTCGCGAGAGGCGGCTGCTGCTCCCCCGGGCTTGTTTTGCAGCATTATTTTGGGCTGTTGCTACAGCAGCTTGGCTCGCAGGCAGGCCACGGGTCACTCTAGCCTGGGGATTAGCCTGATCCTTGGATTTCCCGGAGCGCAGGGACCCGCGGGGGCTCCCACAGGCGGGGCTGGCACCGGGGGGACACACGGGTGACCTGCAGGGTCCCCTCGGTGCCATCCCCGCACCAGGGGCGGCTCCTGCCCGGCCGGGGCTCGTTCCTCGGCGCTCCCGGGCTCCTTCCTTGTTTTGAAGGCGCTGCAGAAAGGCATGGGCGAGCCCAGTTCCTGTATTCGTGCCTGGCTCTGCCCTCGGAGGTGGAACAGGGAGGAACGTTCTAGAGACCACCCATGCAACCGCCTCCTCCTCCTCCTCTTTCTCCTCCTCCTTCTTCTCTCCTTTTTTTTAGCTCAGCAGCTCTCAGCCCTTGATCTGCCGTGGAGAATTCCCCAGCAGCAGCAGCAGCAGCAGCAGCGGGGCCTCGTGGCTCTGTCCCCAGCCCCTAGTGGCGCTGGCACTGTCACTGTGACACGGGGACATTTTTAAAGAAAAGCCCGAGCAGGGTTCAGAGCGGTTGTTTGGGGAGCCCCAGCTCGGTGGGATGGTCCGGGAGGCTCCTGGGGTGGAATGGGGAGAGCTGAGGCCAGCACGGAGCGTCCTGGCGCCCGTCCAGGGGCAGGGTTTGCCTCCAGCTTTTCCCTGGCCGTGTCCCTCAGACGTGGCAATGGGTCCCTTTGTCCCCCAGGCACCACCGGCCCCTCTCCAGGGGGTGCTGAGCCCCCCAGGCCTGCGTCCCTCCGGATCCGAGCTCTGCCATGGGAATTTGAGGGAGGGATTTGTTCCCAACGCTCCCCAAATCCCTGAGAGCTTTCCAAGCCTCCACGTGCGCTGGAATTTTCTGCTCCAGGCAAGGAGTTGGGAAGGGTTTTTGGAGCAGGAAAAGCTCCTCTGCTTCCGGGGGAGGCAGATGGAAAATGAACCCTGGCTGGGGAGGGACTGGGGCTGCTTTTCCTTGGGTTTGTGCTCCTGGGGAAGGAGGAGGTGCCCAGGCAGTGCCACCTGGGCTGGCAGCGCTGCGTGTCCTGCCCCTTCCAGAGGGTTCTGTGTCCCCTCCTGAGCCCCAGGGATGGGGGGCTGTGCCCCCCAGCCCCTCGGCTCTGTTGCCAATGAGGTTTTCTCCTGGTTTTTGACAGGGGAAAAATCCCTCAGGGAGAAAACAACACCTGAAAAGGTCTTTAAAGCTCGGATTTTTTTCTTCCTGGGTGGGATGCAGAGCCCAGCTCTGTGCAGGTGTGACTCTGTGTTAATGGGCTGTTTCCTCCTCCTCCCTGGCCGGGCTGGGAAGGAGCAGAGGCAGGGGCAGGTCTGTGGCCGCCAGGGGTGGCATGTGGGCAAACAGGCTCTGCCTCCACTGGCTGTGCCCCTGGGGAGGGCACCCAGAGCCAGGCCGGGGGGATTTCCTCAGCTGGCAGCACCCCAAGACCCTCCTGGGGTGGGATGGGCTCTGGGGCTCAGCCAGGGGCTGGGACACCTCAGAGGGGTCCAAGAGCCACCTCAGTGTCACCCCAGCCCGCCCAGGAAGGGGACATCCTGTGTGAGGGGGATGATGGTGGCGATTTTGTGACATCGCAGTTTCTCTTCCTCTTTTGCCCTAGGGAGGGGCTGTTCTGAGCTCTGTGTCCTTATAGTGGCTCTGTCCCCATGTCCTTGTCCCTGGCAGAGCCCTGCTGTCCCCACGTCCCTGTCCCAGCCCTACCTGGCTGAGGAATGTGCTGTGTAAACAGGTGACCACCAGGGAGGTCAGCACTGGAATTAAACCCCCTTGTTTTGGGGGCACTCAAGGGATATCCCTCCTTTTGGGATGTTTGATTCCAGGGCTGGATGGAGCTGTTGGGTGGGGTTGGGATTTTCCGGGCAGCACGAGCTCTCTTCCAGCTCCTTGGGTGAGGATGTGGGGGAGTTGGGCCGTCAGGACCATCCCTGGTGGGCGCAGGAGCCCTCGGCAGCGTGTGCCACGATCCCCTCATGGCTCCCTGCTCCAGGGCCCTTCGCAGAGTCGGGCCGTGGCACAAAGCCCCGATTGTGTGCTGTTTGCTGGTTTTTAAGGGCAGCCTTGTGGCAGGGCCTGGGTGAGGCATCCCCATGGCACGGGGAGGGGAGGAGGGAGCCGAGCCTGCCGTGACGCGCGGCCCTTGTTTGTCTCACCGCAGCCGTGACATCACGGCACAAACCAGCGCATTGTGAAACTTCCTGCTCTGAATCCCGGCCAGGCTGGACTGTGCATCCCCTCTGGCTTCCTGGGCTGACCGCCATCCGTGTCCTTCCCTGGGGGCTGACACGAACCCCCAGAGAGCCCCGGGTTTGCCCGGGAGGAAGGGGAGCGCTCCCGGCAGAGCTTGCCTTGTGCCGGCTTTGTCTGGCTGAGGTTGTGCCCCACACACGGGCCCCATGGAGGGGACGGCCTGTGGGTGCTGGGCCCCATGGAGGGGACGGCCTGTGGGTGCTGGGCCCCATGGAGGGGACGGCCTGTGGGTGCTGGGCCCCGTGGAGGGGACGGCCTGTGGGTGCTGGGCCCCGTGGAGGGGATGGCCTGTGGGTGCTGGGCCCCATGGAGGGGACGGCCCTGCTGCTGCTCCTTTTGCTGTCCCTGCTGCTGCTCCGGGCCCGGCTCGGCGGGGCTGGGAAGGGCCGGGCCGGTCGGACGGGTCGGGCGTGCGGCACCCACCCCGTGACTCCTCCCGGGAGAGGTCCCGGCTCCAGGCCCGTCTGCTGGGCCCTGATCTGCCTTTTCCTTTTATCTGGGCCAGCCCCAGCCCTGCTGGAGCCCCGGCCTTATCGCCCCACACAAGAGGCTGTCCTGGCTCCCGGCTTTGGGGGAGTTTCCGCGTGGCTCCTCGCCAGAGCGTGGGCTCCCACCTCAGCCCCGCCGGCAGCCTCCCGACGGCTCCTCATCCCCTCCCACCCCGTCCCGGCAGGCCTGGGTTCGATCCTGGGGCTGATACAGGCATCAGTTCCTCCTTGGGATCAAAAAGTTGGGATTTGTGGCCCAGGAAAGCTCCCACTGCTGGTTGCTGTGAGGGAGAGGCGCACAGAGGCTCGGGTGAGGTGGGAGCCGCCTGCTGGGGTTCCCCACCTGGGGAATTACCTTTGCCTTGGAAATTATTGGAATTATCTTGGAAAAAGCCATGCATTTTCCTCCTGCCACAGGGATTTCTGCCTGGCTGGCAGGGGTGCTGTGGTGGGAGCTGCCTGTGCTGCAGGCTGAGCTGCTCTGGGTGCTTTCACCCCAGCCAAGGCAGGACTGGAGGCTTCATCCCAGTTTTGTGACCATTCGGGCAGGGATTTGAAGGACAGAGGGGCTCTGTCTGTCAGTCTGCAGCACAACAGAGGCATTTGGCAAATCCCGGGGGATTCAGGGATCTGGCAAGGTGGATGATGAGGTGATTCCCTGCCTCAGCTCTGTCCCCTCCCTCACTCCATCGGCTCCATCCCAATTTATCCCCTCTCCAAAGGAAGGGTCGCTCATGCTGATGCACAGAAACCTCCAGCAATTACAGGAGCTGCCCAAGGAGTGGCCTCTGGAGTCATCAGAGTCCAAATTAAAGCCCAATTACTCACTGGGCTGCAGCTTCCAGCCTGCCCCATCCCCTGGTTCCCTCTCCATGGCCCCGATCTCCAAGGAATTGCTGAGCCAGAGCTTGGCTCATTTACATGGATGAGCTCCTGGTGCAGATTAACTCGTTTGGCAAACCAGGGAGGGAATCAGATGGGTAAAAACCAAGGGGACATCGTTCCAAAGCCACTTTGTCCCTTTGTGCAGCTCTTTGGTGTGTCTGGAGCAGCTGGGGTTTGTTCTGGGCAGGGCAGTGACCCCAAAAACCAGGCAGGAAATGGGGAGAACTCGAGTTGTGAGCTAGAAAATGTGGATTTTGGAGGTGTTTTCAGGAACACACCCGTAGAGGTTGGGGCTGCGTGTCCCCGGGTTTTGCTTTTCTTTATTTTCACCCGAAAACTTCCTCGTGCCAGGAAGCCACGTTGTGCCTGGTGCCAGCTCTCCCCCCTCGCCCTCTGCCCAGGCACAGCTGCCAGAGGTGCACAGTTTGCACAATCAGCCCCGGTCTGTCGGTTTTGGGTTTTATTTCCTGCTCTTCCCCTAAAAATGAACACGGGGTCTGTTCCCCTGCCTGAGGCTGGCCGGGGTGGGTGTGAGAGCTGCTCCCTCCTCCCTGCCGGGCATTTCTCACCTCCTGGTAGTTTGCTAAATAAAGCAAACAAGCCCCAGCTTTTTCCTGCACAAGGAGCACCTTGTCTGCAGAGAATCCCCCAGCCAAGATTCCGAGGTTTGGGGTTTTTTAGTGGGACACCAGAAGCTTCCCCGTTCCTGGGGGGTCTCAGAGGTGCAGCTGGGCCAGGGGCAGCTCCCCTCGCCTGCCTTCCCAAAATCCCTCTTTTTCCCCTGGCTTTTTCCAGGGATTAAACCTCCTCTTGCTCTATTAATAATGTATTTTTGAGGGCTTTGCTGACCCGAGTGTGGAGCCTCCGGGGAAGCTTTAGTCTTAGTAGGGATGTGCATTAGGCGGGATAATAAACGTGAATTATCCTCTCTGCCCACTTTTCCCCTGAACCTGTCGTATCCCAGGGATTTCAGAGCTCCTGCTTGGGGTGGGATGATCCCTGCAGGTCCAGGATCTGCTGCCCTGGGTTTATGCCTCACTGAGAGGCGGCCACAGATCTCCAGCAGCACGATTTGGGTTTGTTCTGGCCAAAAGGCCAGAAAACACCGTGTAGGCTTTTGCCTCTTGGAGGATTGAAGCCATTCCAAGGCATCCTAGCTGGGTTCTCCCCTGCTGTATTTTTGGGGGAAGAACTTGTGTTTCTCCTGGTTTGGGATTATTGGGGGGAGAGAAGTTGTGGGGTTTTTTTTTCCCTTTTATTTTTTCTTGCTTTTATTTTTTTTTAATTTCCGCAGCAGCTCTTCCCATCCGGGGAAGTCTCTAATCCGTGGCTGGAGCACAAAGCTGTCGGTGCTGGCTTAGGGAGCTTACAAACCCCTCCCAGGCCGGCTGCGTGCAGGGCTGTGACTGCAGGCACGTCTCGGAGCTGCAGGGAGGGCTGGGGAGCTCCTGGGACCCTGGGCAGTGTGGCACCGAGGGCCGGCCTTCGAACCGCATCACCTTTGCAGGGGACATTTCCTGCCCAGCACTGCCGGGGCTGGGGGCAGAGCCCGGGCTGGGTGAGGGGACAGTCCTGGGGTGCCTGGGGTGCGTGTGCCAGGTGGCATCCTGGCCGCTCCTGCCCCGTCCCCAGTGTGTGACAGGGCCGGGCTCTGCTCCCGGCGCTGTTTGGAGCTCTGGGTGTCCCCGGCAGGCCAGCTCTGCCTTTCCCAGGAACCTGGATCCCTGCGGGCTGGGGGCAGCCAGCCTCCCACTGCCTCTTCTCCCCGCTGGTAGAGGAGCCTCAGGCTGTGCTGGGAAGCTTCAGCTTGGATTTTAGGGAAGATTTCTTCACTTTGCTGGTGGCTCCTGTCCCTCCTGAGCCCCAGGGATCTGCTCTGGTGGCTCCTGAATCCCAAGGATCTGTTCTGGTGGCTCCTGTCTGTCCCTGCTGAGCCCCAGGGACCCGCTCTGGTGGCTCCTGTCCCTCGTGGAGCTTTGCCCAGGCGCCACCGACGCCTGCTGGCACTGGCACCAGCAGGGACTGGGGAGGTTGCTCCTGCCAGGAATTCTTCCTCATTCCCAGCGCTGTCTCTGGCTTGTGAAACTCCCTCCTGGCACCTCCAGGCGTGCCCAGCCTGTGCCTCATGGGGCATTTGAAATTTGTCCCTCTCCAACCCCCTGGGCTCCTACCTCGGAGCTCCTGTGGGGAAAACCGGGATGGTAAAGGAAATTTCCCTGCCTGGCCGAGGTGCTGCTCCCAGCAGGGCTGCCCAGAAGGATCGTGGGCTGAGGTTTGGGAGTGCCAGCTTTGGAAAGGGCAGCGAGTGACCAGCAGCCCCAGGACAGCCCCAATGGCCTTCCTGCCGCCTCCTCTTCACTGAGCTGCTGGAGACAGCACCAGGAAAAGCCCCAGATGGGATTTTTGGGAATAATTCCTGCCTGGAGCTTCATTTCCCAGCCTTGGGAGAGCAACCCTGGAATGAGATAAAACCCCAGGTGTGCTTGTCTCAAACCTGCCACGTTCAGTGACGGCATGTCCTTCCTGTGAGGAAATTGGGGTGAAAAAGGTGGATTTGGGGCTGGAATCACAGCCCCTGGAAATAAATTAAAGACCTGGGCCAAAACGGGGGAAATGCGGAGGTCCAGGGGAGGCCAGGGAGAGCCCCAGGCCAGGGAATGTCAGGAAAGCCGAGGGAAAAGGGTGGGATTCGCCTTTGGCAGAGGAGCTGCTGTAACGTGCCTGTCCCTTGCCTTGCAGGTGAGCACGGGGCCCAGCTGGGGCTGCACGGCGGCAGCGGGGACGGGCTGGGCGACGAGAGCACGGCCGTGGAGGAGGGCGAGACCAGCCCCGACCCCCAGCCCCAGCAGGGCCGCAAAACGCGGAGGGAAGCCTGCACCTGTCCCTACTGCAAGGAAGGAGAGGGCAGGTGAGGCTGTGCCACCAGGAGCGCCCCATCCGCCCCCAAGGGCCTCGTTTTATGGGGTTATTTGGGTTGGGAAGGGTCCCTCAGGTCATCAGCTCCAGCCGTTCCCCCAGCCCTGGCAAGGCCACCCGTGTCCCCAAGTGCCACCCCTGTCCCCAAGTGCAACATGCACGTGGCCTCCTGGCTCCCCCAGGTCCTTTCCCAGTTTTCCAGCCCCAATTCCCCGTGTCCCATGGGGCTGTTGTCAGCCAAGGACAGGACCTGGCTCTCCCCAAACCCATCAGTCCCACAGGTCTGATCCTAGTCCAGCAGCTCCACCCCGTATCCCTTGAAATTCCCCCAGGTTTAACCTTTCCCTTCCCGCAGGAGCTCTGGGGATCCAGGCAAGAAGAAGCAGCACATCTGCCACGTGCCGGGCTGTGGGAAGGTGTACGGCAAGACGTCTCACCTGCGGGCGCACCTGCGGTGGCACACGGGGGAGAGGCCCTTCATCTGCACCTGGGTGCTGTGCGGGAAGCGCTTCACCCGCTCCGACGAGCTGCAGCGGCACAAGCGCACGCACACAGGTGGGGCGGGGGGCTCCGGGGGGCTCCGGGGGGGCTGGGCTGGCTGCTCTGGCTCGTGGGGCAGCCTCAGGGATCTGTGGAGCTGAAATTGCCGTGTTGGCCTTGAGCTCTTGGGGCTGAGAGCCCCTCCAGAGCCTGAGCATTCTCACAGGGAGGAACTTTTTTCTCAAGGTCCCAGCCTTTTCCCAAAATTTCAACATCCTGGAGTGTTGGCTTTGATCTCTTGGGGCTGAGAGCCCCTCCAAAGCCTGAGCATTCTTGTGGGGAGGAATCTCTTCCCAAAATTCAAGTGTCCTGCAGCGTTGGCGTTCATGTCTTCACTCCGGGGCCTGACACCTCTCTCAGAGGGCAGGACCCCCTCCCCAATCCCAACCTTTTCCCAAAATTCCAACCTCCTGCAGCGTTGTCCTTCATGTCTTCGCTCCAGGGCCTGACCCCTCTCAGAGGGCAGGACCCCCTCCCCAATCCCAGCCTTCTCCCCTCCGTCCCTCACGGCGCTGTCCCTCCCCGCAGGAGAGAAGAAGTTTGCCTGCCCGGAGTGCCCCAAACGCTTCATGCGCAGCGACCACCTCTCCAAGCACATCAAGACCCACCAGAACAAGAAGGGAGGCGCCGCCAGCGTGGCCATGAACGTCTCGGCCGTCCCCATGGACACGGCGGCCTCGGCCGAGGGCAACGGCGGCGCCACGCCCTCGGCGCTGATCGCCACCAACATGGTGGCCATGGAGGCCATCTGCCCCGAGGGCATCGCCCGCCTGGCCAGCAGCGGCATCAACGTCATGCAGGTGGCCGACCTGCAGTCCATCAACATCAGCGGCAACGGCTTCTGAGGCTTCTGAGCGGCACCTCCAGCACTGCCCGGCCGCCTCCTCCACCTGAAGGCCAGAGCTATATATATATTTTTTTTTAATTTTGGCTTGATTTCCCCCCCCTTTTTTTTGTCCCTTTTTCCTCCCCTCCTCCTGCCTCTCCCCCCAACCCGAGGTCCCTTGGCGTCATCATGCCTTGGTCCTTTTAGCAAAAAAAAAACAAAAAAAAGCAAACAAAAAAAGAACCCAACGACAGAAATACCAACAAAACAATACAAAAAAAAAAAAAAAACAACACAAAAAAACAAAAAAGAAAAAAACAAAAAAAAAAGAAGAGAAAAGATTCTATATTATTATTATATATATAAAAATATAAAATGTGTTCGTTTGAGAGAGGAGAGATGTTGCTGTGACCATGGCGTGGTCCCTTTGATGCCTTATCCTGGAGCAGGTCGGCCCCTCTGGGGCGCGCCGGGCGAGCCCGAGCTCCCCTTCCCTCCCCGACCCCCTTTCCCACCAGAGCCCCCGACCCCTCCCGGGCTGTCGGCGCTTTGCTTTGAGGTGACTCTGTAATTCCTTTGGCATTCTCGGGGGGAGATCCCACTGGATGTTTCACCCTTGGACTCCCACTGCCCTCCCCTGCCTTGGCAGGTGTTGTTTTTATTTTTTTTCTCGGATCTTGGTTTTTTCCAGCCGTTTTCTTGGCAAGGCTCCCTGTCCCGTGGGAGTGGAGTTGCTCCATGGGAAGGTCGTGGACAGAGGGGCTGGGACACAGCCCTGGGGGGACAACTGGAGCCTCCTCGGGGGAGAAAAGTTGATTTTTTTTATTACAGCCAGCATTGGAATTAATAATAATTATAGTAATAATCGGGAAAAAGGAGCATCTGCGGAGCTCAGCCGGTCTGGAGCGAGGGGGAAGCACCGCAGGGACACAAGGGACACTCGAGGGTTTTGTTGTGGCACCGCTGGAGGTGGCTTCTGACAAAAAAAAAGGGAGCTGGAAACAGGGACAGTTTGGAGAAAAACCCCCAAAAAGGGTTTTGCAGGATCCTGCTCCTCCCGCCGGGGGAGGGCTCGGTCCTTTCCGTTCTTCCTCCCACACCCTCCTCTTCCTGCCCCGGCCCCGTCCCGGCTGCGCTGCCCGGGCTCGTCCCCAGCGGGGCTGTGGGTGCAGGGGTGCATCCCCAAAAGGAAATCTGGGATTGTTCCCAGCAGCAGCTCTGGGGCGAGCCCAGCAGGGCCTGAGCGGGGCAGGGGCCCAGGAGGGGACCCACAACTTCCCTGCTCCTGTTCTGGGGTCGGGGCAGAGGGGAGCCCCCGGCATGGGAGCTGGTCCATGAATCCCACCTGCCCCGGGCTGTTCTCACCTGCCCCGGGCCATCCATCCCCACCTGCCCCGGGCTGTTCCCACCTGCCCGGGCCATCATCCCCACCTGCCCCGGGCTGTTCCCACCTGCCCCGGGCTGTTCCCACCTGCCCGGGCCATCATCCCCACCTGCCCCGGGCTGTTCTCACCTGCCCCGGGCTGTTCTCACCTGCCCGGGCTGTTCTCACCTGCCCGGGCCATCATCCCCACCTGCCCCGGGCTGTTCCCACCTGCCCCGGGCTGTTCCCACCTGCCCGGGCCATCATCCCCACCTGCCCCGGGCTGTTCCCACCTGCCCGGGCCATCATCCCCACCTGCCCCGGGCTGTTCCCACCTGCCCGGCGCTGTTCTCGCCTGTCCCCCCAGGGCAGGTGCAGAGCAGCCCCCCCACGCCCCCTCAGTGCTTCCCAGCCCGGCCCGTGTCCCGCTGCCCACGGCTGTCCCGGGAGAAGCTCCAGCCGTGCCAGGAGCCCGGGGAGGAGCCGCGGTCCCTCGGACAGCAGGAGCTGCCCCATCTCCATCCCGAGCTTCGCTCCGCTCGCTCGGCAGCTCCGGGAGCCGGCGGGAAGCAGGAATCTTGTTTTGATTTGGGGTTGGTTTTTTTTTTGTAAAAAACACGCAAAAAAAGGAAAGGCAGCAGAAGCTCCCCGGGGAGGGGGCGCAGGGCCCGGCCCCCCCAGCCCCCCCCGGCTCTCTCTCTTGATATCTATTTTTGCATTTGTATATTTTTATATAGGAAACTTTAAGCATTTGTATTTTAATAACCCTGTGAAGCACTATGAGCTCCCCCCGACCCCCCCAGCCCGAAATCCACAAAGGATTGGGACAAGCAACAGGAGGTTTCTTAATTTAATGGTCAATTTGGTGATTTTACCCCCACCCCGACGCCCCCCGAGCCCAGCTCTGTCCCGGAGGGGATCAAGTGCCAAACCCCAGCCCGGCTCCGGCGCTGGGATGTCCCGGGTGGTGTCCCCGGTGTCCCCTCCCTCCCCGTGGGCTGTCCCCAAGGAGCTCGGCTTTGCTATGGAAAGGGACCCCAGGGAGGGAGGGGACCCCGGGACCCCCGGGGGGCTCTCTCAGAGCCTGGGCTGCTCCCCTGCGGTTTTTGGGGGGATCAGAGCATTTTGGGGGGGGGTCCGCACCACCAGCGCTGCTCCCAGTGCCGGGGGTGGGGGGGCAGCTGGATCCCACCGCCCCCGTTTTGGCTCTGTTGGCACCGGGGTCCCCTCCCTGCTCCCGGCACCCCAAAGCCCCCAGCAGCCCCCAGACCCCCCCAGCCATTCCCGGGACACAAAACACAAACGTGCCTTGACAAGGGGGTGTCAGGCTGGGGTGAGCCCCCCCTGCTCCGCTCCCACGCCCCTCAGAGGGGCTGGGGGGCTCTGGGGGCTGCCCCCTCCCCCAGCTTTAATCCACTGTCACCCCTTCATTCCGGGGGGCCGGGGCCGGTTCTCTATGCAGCGGGGGGGTCCTGGGGGGTCCAGCCCCCCCAAACTGGCAATAATTCTCTCCCTGTTTGATCTCGTCCCGTCTCTGTTGTTTTAATTTGGGGAAGGGGAGGGGCGGGGGGGTTGGTTTTCACAAATCCGGTGGCTGATGTCATAAACCTCCCCCCCCAAAGGCGATTTTTTTGGGGGGGAGGGGGTGGTGGATGATTTTTTTTTTGGGTCCCAAAGTGCTATTTTTTTGTACAAAAAGACTTAGATGAAACTGTTAGTTTTGGGGGGCTCCTTTGTAAATGGGGAACGACGAGTTCTTTTTGTAATAAACACGAGTCGCTGGCGTTGTCTGGAAGTCTGAGGGGGGGTCCCTTGGTGGGCACGGCCGGTTTTGGGGGGTGGCAGGGGGTACAGGGGACACTGAGCTCCGTTTGGGTGATGCAGGGCAGGGGGCCAGGCCTGGCTGCCCCCCCCAGACACCCTGGCTCTCTCCTCCCTGATGCGGGGGCAGCACCTTCCTCCTCCTCCTTCTCCTTTTCTTCCTCCTCCTCCTCCTCCTCCTGCTGCTCCTGCTGCTCCCGCTCGCTCCTCTTCCCACCGGCCCCGCGGAGGCTCCCATGGGGCGCCCAGGTGGGTGCTGGGGGGCTCAGCCGGGGCTGGGGGTCCCTTTTGGGGGTTCAGAGCCCCCCCTGGTGCGAGGTGTCCCCTGGCAGGTCCCCAGAACCTGACCTGCGTGTCCTACAAGCACCCGAGCGTGCGGGGCGCGCTGGGGGACGCGGCGGGGGCGGCGGCCGGAGCCGTGCGCTGCCCGCCCGGGCAGTGCTGCGTGGGCATCTGGAACCGCAGCCACGCTCTGGTGCAGGGTGAGACCCCCGGGACCCCCGGCCTGGGCAGGGGAAAGGGGGAGACCCCCGGGACCCCCGCTCTGGTGCAGGGTGAGACCCCCGGGACCCCCGGCCTGGGCAGGGGAAAGGTGGCTGCGCTTTGAGCCTGCTCCGGGAGGGGTTGGAGGGGCAGAAGGGGATGGGGGAGGCTGGAGGGGTTGGTCCTGCCCCAGGGGGGATTTGGGGGAGGATGGAGAGCCTGGTCCTGCCCCAGGGGGCGATTTGAAGGGATAGAAGGGGCTGGGGCAGGACTGAGGGCTTTGGTGCTGCCCTGGGGGGGTCTTGGGGAGGCAAAAGGGGTCCGACCCGGGCCGGGGGGGCAGGAGCGGGGGCTGCTCCGGGCCGGGGGGACTGGGGAGGTTCTGGTCCCTCCCCAGCGGCTCCCTTGGCCTTGGCCTTGAGCAGCGGCTGCGGCGGCGCTGGGGAGGAGCCGCTGCGGGGGGGGGGGGACCCGCACGGGGGTCCTACCTGTCCCCTGCCCCGCACGGGGGTCCCACCTGTCCCCTGCCCCGCACGGGGGTCCCACCTGTCCCCCGCCCCCCCCCCGGCACCCGCACGGGGGTCCCACCTGTCCCCTGCCCCGCACGGGGGTCCCAAGGGGGTCCCACCTGTCCCCTGCCCCCGGTGACCGTGCCGCTGTCCCCAGGCTGCTGGGGGGGCCGGGGGGGACGCCTGTCCCTCGGCCACCTGCGCCCCCAGCCCCGCGGGCCACCCGGGCAGCTCCGTGCTGCTGTGCCTGTGCCACGGCCACCTCTGCAACGGCAACGCCACCGGCACCGCGGCGACCACCGGCGGGCTGGGGGGGCCCCACCAGGGCCCAGGTACGGGGCTGGGGGGGTGCTGGGGGGCCCTCGGGGCTGGGGACACACAGGGGACCACAGGGCACCCCGGCACCTTCGGGGGACCCACAGGGGATCCTGAGACCTTCGGGGGACCCACAGGGCACCCTGAGACCTTTAGGGGACCCACGGGGCACCCCGGCACCTTCGGGGGACCCACGGGGCACCCCGGCACCTTCGGGGGACCCACAGGGGATCCTGAGACCTTTAGGGGACCCACGGGGGATCCTGAGACCTTTAGGGGACCCACGGGGCACCCCGGCACCCTCGGGGGACCCACGGGGGCACCCCGGCACCTTCAGGGGACCCACGGGGGCACCCTGGCACCTTCAGGGGACCCATGGCGGGGTGGGGGGGGCGTTGCCGCCGCTGGGGCCGCGGCGTCCCGGCTCGAGCACGGCTCGGTGGCAGCAGCCCGGCCCCACGGCCCGAGCACACGCACACACCAGTGCGGTGGACGGGGAAATGGCGTTTATCAGCGGCGGAACAGGGTGATTTATAACAGGGGGTAACGGTACGGTACCGGTAATAGGAGAAGGGTTCTGCCTGAGCGTAACATCGCGATATCTTGAGCGTGACATCGCGACATCTCCCCGCAGGGGGATCCATGGAGGAGCCTGGGGTTCTGAGGGCGCTGTAGGGGAAGCTGCAGGGTCCCCTAAAGCTGCAGGGTCCCCTAAAGCTGCAGGGTCCCCTAAAGCTGTAGGATCCCCTGAAGCTGCAGGGTCCCCTAAAGCTGCAGGGTCCCCTGAAGCTGTAGGATCCCCTGAAGCTGCAGGATCCCCCAAATTGTCCCCCACCACCACCCCGGACACCCGGGGGTCGAGGGGCTTTGTGTCACCTCGGTCTCTGTCCCCAGTGCCCGGCCGGGGCGGGTCCTCGGGGACCCTGTGGCTGCTGGGTGCCAGCCCCCTCCTCATCCTCCTCATCTGTCTCGGTGTCCTCGGTAGGGACGGGGACACGGGGGGACCCCCGGGCACAGCCAGCCCCTACCCCATGTCCCCTGGGTGTCCCCAAAGGCCACATCTCTGGTGTTCCCAGAGTGGGTGAAGGTGGGGGGGGCTCCAGGTGTGGTGTCACAGTGTCCCTGGGGCGGGCGGTCCCCGGTGTCCTTGTGACTCCCTTGGGGGAGTGTCCCTGGTGGGGTGTCTCGGGTGGGTGTCCCGGGCGGGGTGTCCCGGGTGGGTGTCCCGGGTGCGGTGTCCCGGGTGCGGTGTCCCGGGTGGGTGTCCCGGGTGCGGTGTCCCGGGTGCGGTGTCCCGGGTGGGTGTCCCGGGCGGGGTGTCCCGGGTGCGTGTCCCCGGTGGGATGTCCCGGGTGCGCTGTCTCGGGTGCGGTGTCTCGGGTGCGTGTCCCGGGTGGGGTGTCCCGGCTGGGATGTCCCGGGTGGGGTGTCCCGGCTGGGGTGTCCCGGCTGGGGTGTCCCGGGTGCGTGTCCCGGGTGGGGCGTCCCGGCTGGGGTGTCCCGGGCCAGGTGTCCCGGGTGGGTGTCCCGGGCCAGGTGTCCCGGGTGCGGTGTCCCGGCTGGGGTGTCCCGGGCCAGGTGTCCCGGGTGCGGTGTCCCGGGTGCGGTACCAGTGCACCCGGGGACCCTGGGATGCCACATTCCCCACATCCCCTGCCTGGCGAGGCGACGGGGGCTGTTGGTCCCTGGTGCCCCCAGGTGCCGTGTCCCTGATTTGGGGGGTTCCTGTGGGGGGGTCCCCGGATCGGGGTGTCCCTGGTGTCCCCCATCCAGGACTGCGCTGGACGAGGGCCCGCACGGGGCAGCCACCGCGGGGGGGGCGCAGAATCGGGGTCCCCCCGCCGGAGCCCCCCAGCCCGGACCTGCCTGCGCTGCGCTTCCTGCAGGTGCGGGGCACCCCGGGGCGGGGGACACCCATAGAGGGACACCCATGGGAGGAGGGACACCCATAGAGGGACACCCATGGGGTGAGTGACACCCATGGGCCAAAGGACACCCAACGGGGCAGGGGACACCCAACGGGGGCACCCAAGTGGGAGGGCAGGGAAGGAGGTGATGCTGGGAGGGGGCACCCACATGGGGAGAGGATGCGGGGACACCCATGGCAGAGGGGGCATCAGTCCGGGGGGCACACAGCGCTGAGGGCCCCCCAGAGGTGGTCCCCGTGCGGGGGTGCCGGGGTGCTGGGGACGCCCGGTGCCAGCCGCGTCCCCCGTGTGTCCCCCCAGGTGCTGCAGTCCGGGCGCTTCTCGGCCGTGTGGCGGGGCACGCTGCGCCAGCGGCCCGTGGCCATCAAGGCGTTCGCGGCCGGGGCCCGCCGGAGGTTCGCGGCCGAACGCGCCGTGCACTCGCTGCCGCTGATGGAGCACGAGAACGTGGCCAGGCTGCTGCACACCCGGGCGGCCGCGCCCCGGGCCCGCGGGGGGCTCCTGGTGCTGCAGCTCTACCCGGCCGTGCGTCACCCCGGGGGCTGGGGGGGACTGGGGAGGGGTTACAGGAGTTTGGGGGGTACTGGGGGAGGATAACAGGATTTTGCGGGGCTCGGGAGATATGGGGGGCAACGGGGGTGGTGTAACAGGAGTTTGGGGGGCTTGGGGGGTACTGGGCCGGGGGGGGGATAACAGGAGTTTGGGGGGCTCGAGGGGTACTGGAGTAGTGGGGGCTTGGTGGGCTCGGTTGTAACGGGGGTTTGGGGGGCTCAGGGTGTGCAAGGGATTGAGGGGGCTCAGGGGGGTGCGTGGGACGGTCGGGGAGCACCGCGGTGGGGATGGGGGCCCGGTGGGGGGACATGTGCGGGAGATTCTGGGGGGCGTCCCACGTCCCCTCCCGTGTGCCTCGCTGTCCCCAGGGCTCCCTGCGCCACTTCCTGGGGCAGCACGTGGGCACCTGGGCGGGCAGCGTGCGCCTGGCGCTGTCCCTGGCCCGCGGGCTGGCCTTCCTGCACCAGGAGCTGTGGCGTGACGGTGAGGGTGGCACCCCTGCTGTCCCCCGTCCCCCTGCCCGGGGCTCCCCTGCACTGTCCCACTCTGGGCTCTGCTCTGGGTTCCCCCTGCCCTGTCCCTGCCCCGTCCCCCCGTGACCCCCGGTGTCCCCAGGGCTCTACAAGCCCAGCGTGGTGCACCGGGACCTGAGCAGCCAGAACGTGCTGGTGCGGGAGGACGGCACCTGCGCCATTGGCGACTTCGGGCTGGCGCTGGCACTGCCACCGCGTGCCCAGGACAGCGCCGGGAGCCGGCACAGCGTGGCCATCCGCAAGGTGACAGGGGGGACAGGGGGGGACAGGGATGGGATGGGATGGGATGGGATGGGGAGGTGACAGCCCTGGGTTGGGGATGGCACGCATCCTAGATGTCACTGGCAGTGTGGGCTGTGGCTGCCAGCTGAGCCCGTCCCTGGCCCTGGTGGCCCCGGTGGCTCCGGTGGCCCCAGCAGCCCCGGTGGCCCCGAGCCCCACGCTCAGGGCCCGGTGTGGCGCAGGCGGGCACCCAGCGGTACCTGGCACCCGAGATCCTGGACGAGAGCCTGGACCTGCGGGCCTGGGGCCGGGCGCTGCGCCAGGCCGACGTCTACGCGCTGGGGCTGCTGCTCTGGGAGATCCTGTCCCGCTGCCAGGCCCTGAGCCCCGGTGAGCCCCGCGCTGCCCCCGCGCTGCCCGCGGCCCCCCGGCCCCGCTGACCCCTCTGGCCGCCCCGTCCCGCCCCGCAGGAGCCCCGGTGCCGCCGTTCCGCCTGGCCTACGAGGCCGAGCTGGGCTCCAGCCCCAGCGGGGCTCAGCTGCGCCGCTTGGCCGCGGACGAGAGGCGGCGGCCGCTCATCCCCCCGGCCTGGCACCGCACCCCGCAGGTCAGAGCCCCGGAACGCCCCCGGGCGGGCGCGGGGAGGGGTGACCCCCGGGGGGGACAGGGGGTCCGAGGGGGGGTCCCAGCCTGGGTGCCCGGGGATGCTGAGGGTGCCCGGGGTGCCGTGCCCGTGCTTTGGGTGTCACCCCGCGGGTCTCAGGGGGTGCGGGGTGGTTCAGGACACCCGAGGGGGGTCCCAGGGGTGTTTGGGGGGGGGTCCCTGCCCTGGGGTCCCCTCCCCGCCGGAGCGATGGTGCCGAGGGCACCGGGGCTGTGCCCCTTCGGGGGTGACATCCCCGGGTGACATCCCCGGGTGACCCGGGGTCGTTGGGGTCCCACAGGCCGGGGGGGCTCTGCCGGAGCTGCTGGAGGATTGCTGGGACCCGGACCCCGAGGCGCGGCTCTCGGCCGAGCGGGCGCTGCAGCGGCTCCAGCGCTTGGCCGCGGGGCCCGCACCGGCCCCGGGGGACCCCGGCCCGGGGGCCGCCCCCCGCCAGGTGCGTGCGGGGAAACTGAGGCACGGGGCGGGCAGGGGGACACCGGGAACCCACCGGGGATCTGCGGGGACACTGAGGCATGAGCAGGGCAGGGGGACACCGGGAACCCACCGGGGATCTGCAGGGACACTGAGGCATGAGCAGGGCAGGGGGACACCGGGAACGGGGCGGGAGGGGGCAGGACGAGACTCCGCCCTTGGGAGGAGCCCGAGCCAAGCCCCGCCCCTGGTGAAGCCCCGCCCTTCTTCCTTCCGGGAGGGGCCGCGGCCGGAGCCAAGGTGGGAGCGAAGTTCCAGGACCCCCCCCCGCACCCCAAACCCCAAATCCCCCCCGCACCCCAAACCCTCCGACTCCCCCGCAGCCCCCGCGCCGCCCGGCCCCATCCAGTCCGGGGGGCGCCCCCCAAACCCCTGACTCAGTTTCCCCTGGGTGCCAGCGGGGTTCGAGGGGTCCCCGCTCACTGCCCGTGCCCCCCCTCAGGTCCTGGAGTCTCCCCCCATGTGGAACCCTGGTGCAGGTACAGGGGGACACCCCAAACTGGGGGGGCTGCCTTGACCCCTCCGGGGTCAGACTCCCCCCTCAATCTCCTCCTTTTCCCCCCCAGGACAGCCGCCCCCCCCCAACCCCGCGTACCCCCCGAACCCCACGTACCCCCCCCAGGTCCCACCCCCCAACCCCGTGTACCCCCCGCCCGCGGCGCCCCCCAACCCGCTGGGGGGGCCGGGGCAGCCCCCGTACCCCGCTGGGCTCCCCCCGTACCCCCCGGGGCCGCCTCTGGCCCCCTCGGGCCCCCCCTTGGGCCCCCCCCTCCCGCAGCCCCCCCACCCGGGGGTGCTCCCGCACCCGGGGGTGCTCCCCTCGCTCCCCCCCGGGCTGGACAAGAAGGCGGCCAAGAAGATGAAGAAGAAAATGAAGAAGGCTCACAAGAGGCACAAGGTGGGGGGGACCCGGGGGGGGCACGGGGGGTCACCCCCAGACCCCTCGGTGCAGGGCTCATGGCTCTGCTGTCCCCCCCAGCGCTCTTCGTCCTCGTCCTCCTCCTCCTCGTCCAGCAGCTCCGACTGAGGCACCCCCAGGACCCCCCAGGACCCCCCAGAATCACGTGGGACCCGCCAGGACCTCCTGGAACCTCTGGGACCACCAGGAACCGCCTGGGACCACTTGGGGACCCCCATCCTGTCCCCATGTCCCCCATCCACTGCTGCCGAGGGGGTCGCGGGGTGTCCCCGCTGTCCCCCAATAAAGCTCTGGGACACCCCAATGTGCGTCAGCGTCTCCTTCGCGCCGAGGGGGGCTGGGCTTGGGGGGGTCACAAACCCCAATGCTCCCAGGGAGGGGGGGCTGCCCTGTGCCCCCTGTGCCCCTATTGCCCCCAGCCCTTCCTATTGCCCCATGTCTCCCATACACAATTCTATCACACCTTTATTCGCTCACCTTTACCCTCATTTCCCCCAGAGCTGCCCCAGTGCCCCCATTATTCCCTCATTGCCCCCCATTGCCCCCCCAGTGTCCCCCAGTTCTCCCCCAGCGCCCCCAGTCCGCTCCCGGACCTCCCCGCCGCCAGGGGGCGCGGTGTGGGGCGGCGGCCGCTCCGTCCCGCCCCGCACGCGCGGTGCGTTTCCGGGTCGGGGCGGGTGTAAATCGGGCCGCGCCCGCCGCCCCCTCCCAGACCCGCGGCCGCCGCAGTCGGAGCAGCCGCGCCCGCGCCGCCGCCGCCGCCATCCCGCGCGCCCGCCCGCCGCGCTCCCTCCCCGCCTCCCCCCCCCTCCCTCCCGCCCTCCCTCCTCCCGCTCCGCCCGGAGCGCCCTTCGCCCAACGCCGTTACCGGCGCCGACACAGGTAGGCCCGACCCCCTGCCCCCCCCCCCCCCCCCATCGCCCCCCCACCGCCGCCCCGCGGGCCCCCCGCGCCCCCCCCGGCCGCCATCCGGGTCCGATCCCCCCCGGGCCGGGCCCTCAGCGCGGCCCCCCCGCCGCCCCCCCGCCGGCCGCGCCCTCACGGCGCCCGCGGCCTGCGCGGCCTGTGCGGCCTGTGCGGCCCGCGCGCCCCGCGCCGCCGGCCGGGGGCACAAACGGCCCCGGGGGGCTCGGGGGCCGCCGCTGCCGCCTCCCGCCGCCCCCCCCCGGCTCCCCCTCCCGCCGGAACCGGGCCGGGGGGGTTCGGGGCGCCGCGTGCGTCACATGGCGCCGCCGCCCCCCGCCCGGGCCGGCTGCGGGGGGGCCCCGAGGGGCGTGGGGAGATTATTTTTTCTTTTTTTCTACTCCGCTTTTTTGGAGTTTAATTTTTTGATTTTTTTTCTTTTGGTTTTTTTTTTATTTTTTTATTTTATTCTAGTAGTTTTTCTTTTCCCGCCCGGGCCCGGTTTTTCCGCCATCCCGCGCTGTTGTTTTCCCCCCGCCGGAGCGGGAAGGGGGCGCACGGCCGGGCCCCGGACGGGCCCGCGCGGGGCCGCCGCCCCCCCGGGGGATCCGGGGGCTTCCCCCCGGGCCTGCCCGGAGCCGAACGGTGATCCCCGGTCTAGAGTGGGTTCGGAGCCCCGGGCCGGTGCCTCCCGACCCGGGATCCCCCTCACCCGCCTTGTGATCGGGCCCCTCCGGGGGCTCCATCGCGACTCGGGGTCGCTCCGGGACAGCCGCTCCGCTCCCCCCGGCCCAGCTCGGAGCCGGGACCCCTGGCCCGGTTCCCCCCCGCCCCTCCCGCAGGGCTGAGCTGGCTCCGGTGCCGCGTCCCCGCCTCAGGGACGGGCTCGTTTCAGAGCCGCGTCCCCGCCGCAGCAGCCGCGGCCCCGGCTTTGGGACGGAGCTCCCGGGGACGGCGGGATCCGGCGCGGCGCCGAGCTCGGGGAAGTTTCCCTGCGGAAGGGCCTCACCGGGAGCCCGGCCCGGGCCCGCCTCACCCCCGGCGGGGCCGCTCGGCCCCTTTTGTGACCGAGACGGGCCGGGGCGGGCGGGCTCGGGGCCCGTCCTGCCCTCGCCCCGCTGCCGGGGCTGCGATCCCGAGCTCCGCTCCCGGGGCCGGGTTGGTTGCGGGGGGGAGGCCGGGCCGGGCTCATGGAGGCCGCGGCAGAGCCCTCCGGTGCCAGCGAGGCAGCGCGGCCCCGGGCCTGCCTCGGCCGTGGTTAAACTTTGATGGGGCACAAGCGGGGGCCGAAATGGGAGTTTATTTACCGGATTCCTATGAAAAGCTCGGCTGAGGCCGGCCGGGCTGTTTTGCAACGCTGCCGACTCAGGTGGTTTGAAACCTGATCGTGCGCTCATGTGGCCTTATCTGGGTCTGAGGGAATCGCCTCGGAAGCTGCTCCGAGGGGCCCCGCGCGGGCTCGGGAGCGCCGATGCCGTTTATTTTCTCCACAATCCCGGCTGCCCAGAGGGCCGAACCCCCGCGACTGGGGTGCCCGCTCCCATCGGGCAGCTGCAGGAAGACTTGGGCTGGGAAAAGCGTGGGGCTCGCAGGGAGCGGTGGCTTCCCCGGACCTGTAGGGACCAGTCAGTGCCCCCTCGGCATCCCTGGTTGTGTCCAGGAACCGTTTGTGTCCCCAGTGCTACCGGGGGTCACCCTGAGGTGTTCAGCTGTCCCTCAGAGAAGGCCCTGCAAGGAGCAGGGCTGGGATGAGGCAGGGGCTGAGCAGGACCCCCATGACCCCAAGAGTTGCTGGATCCAGGTGGGATTGGGCCAGTTCAGCACTGAACATTCATAGGAATGGAGCCAAACCACCACGGATCATCCCAACACTTCAGGGGGCGATTTGAGGGTTGAAGCAGCACAGGGAGGCTGGAATCCTGCCTGGACAGGCTGGGGGGATTGGCAGAGCCCCTCAGGTAACAGCCCCCCACTGACGCAGCCCCTCTCCCCCCAGCCGAGGCCCGAGCGCTGCCGCAGCCTGAGCCGACCCCGTGCTGCCCACCATGGACACCGGAGTCATCGAAGGGGGTCTCAATGTCACGCTCACCATCCGGCTACTCATGCACGGCAAGGTTCGTGTCCCCAGCCCCCTGCCTGGAGCCCTGGCCTGGCACGGGGTGGGCTGGGAGCTTCTGTGGGGTCTCCTGGAGCTGCTCTGGGGCCAGGAATGTGCTGCTGGTGCCTGGGCAGATCCTGGGGTGCAGCCAGCGAAGGAAATCATTATTGGGGTGGAGCAGAACGTCCCGATGGGAGTTAAGGTGGGAACAAGATCAGCACAATTGGGATAAACCCCAGTTATCTGAGGGGCAGAGCTCAAGTGCTCTGGAGCTTGTTTTGACTGAAAAGAGCCGAGTTTAGGCTTGGGGCTCCAGGAGTTTTTAAAACGCTGACTAACGGTGCTTTTGTTTCCATCCCAGGAGGTGGGAAGCATCATTGGGAAGGTAAGTGAGGAACAAACTCCCCTAGCCCTCCCTTTCCCCTTCTCCCCATGCCCCTCCCTCCCTGCCTGCCACCGCGGCGCTGACGCCTCTCTCCCTTCTGTGTTCCCTCACAGAAAGGGGAGTCCGTGAAGAAGATGCGTGAGGAGGTGAGTGTGGGGAGCGGGGCAGGATCGGGATGGCGGGGAGCGGGGCAGGATGGCGGGCCTGGCGCGGGCTCCGCAGGCGGCGCGGCGGCGGCATGGCGCGGGGAATGCCGGGAGCTGTGGGCAGGCGCGGCAGGAAGCCGAGGAGGAGAAGATGGCTGCCCTAGCCGAGGGAGGGGAGGAGGAGGAGGAGGAGGAGGGAGGGCTCTGTCCCCGGCGGGGGATCCGCAGGAATCCCGGAGCACTGAGGTGGCGTTTGCCTCCCTGCAGAGCGGAGCTCGCATCAACATCTCGGAAGGGAACTGCCCCGAGCGGATCATCACCCTGGCGGGACCCACCAACGCCATCTTCAAAGCTTTTGCGATGATCATTGACAAACTGGAAGAGGTGTGTCCGTGGCCCCCTGCAGTCGCTGCTCTGGTTTCCTTTCTCTCTGGCAGAGCTGACCCCGGGACAGGCCCCGGGGGCCCAGGGCCGCTGTTCCGCACGGGCAGCCGGCGTCTCCCTGCCTGGCCCCGATCTTTGTCCAGTGCTGTGCTGGGGCAAGGTCCAGGCACTGCTGGAGCTGGGGCCCCACGGGGACTTCCTGCCCACAGCGTGGGGCAGAGCAGGGCTTGGAATCCCCCTGACTCTGCTGGTGCTGGTGTCACTTCCCCCCAGCACACCCCGGGGCTCGACTCCCCCCAGCCCTGCCAAGGAGGAAATAGGGCTGCAGCTGTGTGGGGCTGGAGGAGCTGCATCATGTCCCTGGTCCTGTAAATTGGTGACTGCCAGGGGAGATTTTGCTGCTACATAAAACCTGGATCTTGCAGGTGTTAGAGCCCGCTCTTCGAGCTGCGGTGTTGATATTTCTGCATTGGAGGTAGCAGGAGTTGGGAGTGCTCCTCACCTGCTGTGGGGCAGAGCTCTGTGGCCCTCACCCTACCTTGTGGGGGTACAAATTGTATTGCCCTTTAGATTTGGGACACTACTCAGGGAGAAACGAGCCTGTGCTGGCAGCTCTGACCCAAACCCCCCTGCCCTCACTGCAGCGTTAAAGGCTGCAGGGCTCGGAGCTGTTTGTGCCGAATGCAGGGAGCCGGAGTCCTCCACGGGCTCTGCAGCGCTCTGGGCACCGGCCTTGGAGCTGAAGCTTTGCTTTTAGTAGGTCAGTTGAGCCCTGGCCTTGTGCCTCCCCTCCCCCTGCCAGCACATGACCGCTGTAATCGGCGCCGGGATTGTTTTTCCCGGAGCTGCTGCCTTGATCCCTGGTGCAGCGGGAGGCTCCGCACTGACCCCGGAGCCGCGGCGTCCCCGAGCCCCCCTGCCCCGTCCTTGTCCCCTCCAGCGCCGGTTCCTGCTTGGCTGAGGTGGCACCCAGCCTGGGCCGGTGCCTAAACCCATTTCCAGTGAGGCAGCAGAGTTTGGCTGCTGCTTCCCCAAAATACATCTGTGTTTTTTCTGGGCTGCTGAGGAAGTCCTGGGAAAGCCCCGAGGTCACCTTGGCCTCGGCCACCGGTGCCAGCGTCACCTCCCTGTGCCGGGCACGGCCCCAGCGCGTGCCGTCCCAGCAGGGCTGAGCCCTCAACGCCTCCTCTTCCTCGCAGGACATCAGCAGCTCCATGACCAACAGCACGGCTGCCAGCCGGCCCCCGGTCACCCTCCGGCTCGTGGTGCCCGCCAGCCAGTGCGGGTCCCTCATTGGCAAAGGAGGCTGCAAGATCAAGGAGATCCGAGAGGTGCGTGCTGCCCAGCCTGGGGGACCCACGGGGGGTTCAGGTGGCCCCAGGGACAAATCCCTGTGTTGTCCCTGCCCCAGGGATGTGGCATCACTGGGAGGTTTTGGTGCTCCCTGTGTTTTAGTGCTTGGCACACTGAGACTCAGGCCAGACCCTTCTCTGCCCGCTGCTGTCTCTCACAGCCTGGGTTCCTGCTCCCCCCTTTCCATGGCTCCTGATCGCCCTCTCCCCAGCCTTTCCCAGATTTTGGAGAGGGAGATGGGCTCCAGGCCAGCACTGCCCTTGGCCATGCCATTTAGCACTGGGTGCTGTTGGATTAACTCTGCTGGCATGGAGACTGGCTTGGCTTGGGTTACAGGGACAGGCTGAGGCCAGGTCCCCCTCTGCTGCCTCAGGCTCCTGGTGACTGAATTGTATCCAGCTGGGATTAAAGGACTTTATTTTGGGGGACAGGAGAAGCTGGGGGGGCAGGTTTGGCTCTGTATAACCATGCACGGCGTTCATCGCTGAGGTCTCAGCCCTGCCCGGGGTCTGACGGGCTATTTTTACCCCTCAACTTGGCAGAGCACGGGGGCACAGGTCCAGGTGGCAGGGGACATGCTGCCCAACTCGACTGAGCGAGCCATCACCATCGCTGGGATCCCACAGTCCATCATCGAGTGCGTCAAACAGATCTGCGTCGTCATGCTTGAGGTAGGGCCCCTCCCTGGGCCCGTGCCCGGGGACACGGGTGCTGCAGGGGATCCCGCTGCCCTTGGAGGGGTGGAAGTGCTGAGGAGGGACAAGAAAGGAGCTGCTGGGGGATAAGGGGATAGCTGGGGATTACAGCCTCATCCAGGTGAGGCTCGGAGCGGCTTAAAGCCAGGGTCGAGCAGGGCCTCGAGAGCAGCTCACGGTGTCACCCACGGCCCCGCCGTGCTGCTGGGTGTCCTCCCTCGGCCCTGTGCCCAGGGTGAGGAACGAGTCGCGCTGCCCTGGCTCACCAGAGGGCCGGCTGGAAGTGCAGAGCAGGGCCCCGGGGCTGTGGGCTGTGGGGAGGGGGCTGTCGGTGCCAGCGGCCTCGGTGTCTGACCTGTCCTCCCTGCCTGTCACAGTCTCCCCCGAAGGGTGTCACCATCCCGTACCGACCCAAGCCATCCAGCTCTCCCGTCATCTTTGCAGGCGGCCAGGTAAGGCCTCTCCTCTGCTCCTGGGGTGCGGGGAGGGTGGGCAGGGTCGTTCCGAGCTGCCAGCGCGCCCCGGCCGCTCCGCGTGCCCGTCACCCGCGCTGTGCCCTCGGCCCCTCCCCTGCTGAGGGACGGCAGCAGGGAACAGAAAACGGCTGATTTGGGAGGAGAGGGTGCTGGAAAACACTCCTGGAATTTACCAGCCAAAAAAATACCGGTTTGGCAGTGTGGTGGCGGCAGTGGGGGTTTGAACGGGGCCGAGCTGCCTAACCCAGGCTCTGCCCCCCTGCCTCGGGCTGGCTCCAAGGACTCGCTGTGACCTCTGTGGGTGACTGGCCCGGAGGCTGGCGGTTCTCTGCTCTCTGCCACCGGTTCTCGGGGTGCAAAGGCTCAGCCTGTGCCGTGGGTAGGGTTGGGGTGCGCAAAGGCTTCGTCTCTCAGGAGGGGAGGGTGTCAGATAGGAGTAGTGCCAGGTGACTGGGCTTTAGTCCCTCCTGCGCTGAGCTGGGCAGTGGCCCGAGCCCTGCCCCGAGCCACCTTACGGGGGACCGGTGTCCCTTGGGATCCTGTCCCGCTGTAACGGGCCGGGTGCGGGTCAGCTGCTCCCACCCTGCGCCCCCGGGGCTGCCCCAACGCTCGGAGAGACCATGGCGACAACGCATCCGCTGCCTTCCTGCTGCCAGGGACGCCCCTCGGGGTGGGCAGGGCCTGGCTTTGTCAGTGGGGGCCTCAGTAGGCAGGGAAGGGGGTCAGGGAAGGGCTGTAGCTGCCGCCGGCCTCCCCGAGAGCCAGGCCTGACTCTGCTCTGCCCCCTCCCAGCCCCTCACGCTTGTTGTGGGGACGGACCTGCCGCCGTCCCCTTCCTCCCCGCCCCTGCCCCGCTCCCTGCCTCTTCCTCCCCACCTGAACCCGGTCAGCCCCCCCTCCCGCCTCCCCGGCAGCTTCTCCCGCCGCTCTGCTCCCGGGGCAGCGCAAGGCCCCCCGGGGCGGGAGCCGGCCGCCTTCCCGTTAGAGCAGTGAGGAGCAGGCTTCCACAGCCACGCATCTCTTCCCTCCCCTTGCCCCTCTTCTCCCCTTCCTTCCTTCTTTCCGCCCCCGTCCCCGGCCCAGGCCCGCAGCAGCCCCCGGGCCCCGCTCCCGGTGGGCCTTGCGCTCTCTGTCTGCAGCTCAGAGTCACGCGTAGAGCAGGGCGAGCCCTCGATCAGCACTGAGCTAATGTGGATGTTGAGTTTGGTGTTAGCGAAAGGTTTCGGATTGACAGCCCTGGAGACTGAAGTCCTCTAATTTATCCACAGGACAGGTACAGCAGCGGCAGTGCGAGCTACCCCCACACCGCCCCATCCATGTGCCTCAACTCTGACTTGGAGGGACCACCTCAGGAGGTGAGAGGGGAGTTCAGTCTCCACGGCCCGTTCAATCCTTGGCCTCTCTGAGACTGCCAACAAGGGTGGCATCCCTGTCCCCGTCCCCCAAAACCGACAACGGTGGCTTTTTGTGCTGTGGACTCCTGTCCACTGGGAACTGGACTCTGAGCCCACCAACCTCTCCTCACGCAGGCCACCCGGCAGCCACTGCATGGCAACGAACTTGGGCCAATTCCAGCCTGGGCTGCAGTTCTTCCGGTGACCTGGAAGTGAGGCTGTGTACCCCCCTCTCCCCCTCCTCTCCCACCCGCCCCCACCTGCCCGGCCCCCCCAGACCTCCCCGAACCTTAGCCAGCCAGGCCCCAGCCAGTGCCTCGCCCTTCCTGGGTAGCTTCAGGAGGAGTCTGAAGTGTGTGGCTGTCCCCTGTAACCTGGGGACACGGAGTTGTGGCAGGTCAGGCCCTCGCCTCGTTCCCCTCCGAGCACTGGGCCGTGTGAGCAGTGGTAGCCAGCGCCAGCACTGACCTGTAGCTTGCCCGGCGACGTTGTCCTAGGCGTGTGGAGTGACGAGAGGACTCGGAACGGGGCAAAACTTTTTTTTGGGGATGGGAGGGGAGGCGGGGGAGCTGCCGGGCCGGGGCAGAGAGGGGCCAGGAGCAGCAGCAGGGCCGGCGGGGGCGTTGGATCCTCCCTGCCTGCGCGGGGGCGCAGGGATAGCAGCATTGTCGGACTCACCACACCATAACATCTTCATCAAGATCCCAGCCGTTCTCTTGTTGGTTTTTATTTTTTTCCTTTTTTCTTTTTTTTTTTTTTTCCTTATTTTTTGTCTGCCACCTTTTTTTTTGGGGGGGGGACGGCACCGATTCTGCCCACCCCCTCCCCGTACCCGCCACGTCAGGCCAATTCGAGTAACCGCCAGCCTAGAAACTGCTTGTGACAGCATTTATCCGTCCCCGCCTCTCCTGCCCCACTTCCCTCGCCCCGGAGAACTCTCCACCTTGGCTCTCTGACTTCCTGGCTAGTTGAAATCTGTCTGTCCCTGGGTGGCTGTCCGATGGTTGTTAATAGGACTGTTTTCCTCCTTTTGTAGGCCTATACCATTCAAGGACAGTATGCCATTCCACAGCCAGATGTAAGTTTTTATTTACAACTTCTTGTCTTGAAATCCACCCTTTTCCTCCCCCACCTTCCAAAAAATTTTCTCCGTGCTTTCTCCACTCGAGCTGGCTCAGCTTGGGGCTGAATACTCGATCTGATCTGAGCTCCCCAGAACCTCCCCCCCCCAAAAAAAAACACTCACCCCCCTCAGCTGGCCCTCCTGCCGCCAGCTCCATCCGGCCTCAGATCTCTCCTTGGATCCTCCCACACTCCTCTCTGGCACTTCCCTCCTCCTTATATTATATTATATTATATTTTTTTTCCAAACACACCTCTCCCTGGCTTGGCATTTCACACCAGCTCTGGCTTTTCCTTTGCCCCCCCCGCCCCCCCCAATTTGGCACGAGAACGCCCCCCCCCAGCCAGCACACGGTGGCCGTGTCACCGCGGTGGCTCTCCCGGGGCAGGGGACAGCTGGCCCGGCGGGCGGGCGCAGGTGGCAGTCGGGGAGGGGGGCTGGCCCCGGCCCAGCCCGGGAGCGGAGGGGCCATCCCGGCAGCGCCGGCGCCGTCGGACACCTCCATCCTCTGGCACCCATCCTCATCCCGTAGGGGCTGCTCTCTGCTCCTGGCACCCGTAGGGCAGCGAGGGGGGTCTGGCGCGGGGGTCGGGGGCTCCGCGGCGGCCGGGCTGGCGCGGCAGAGCCGAGCGCGCTCCGTGCCCGGGCCCTGCGCTCCCCGCCGTGCCACGGGCACCTGCTCCCTCCTCCCGCTCCTCTCTGCTTCTGTTCCTGCGCTGCTCCAGCCCTTGCTGCACCGGGGGGGTGGGCACAGCCCCCAGCCCGCAGTGGCCGGGGCGGGCGCGGGGCCGCGTCCGTGCGGGTGCGCGCGGCGAGTGCTGCCCCCGGCCCCGGGAAATGGCTAACGCCAGCCTCTCTCTCTCTCTCTCTCCATCTCCCTGTCTTCCCCTGTCCCTCCTTTAGCTGACCAAGCTGCACCAGTTGGCAATGCAACAGTCACACTTTCCAATGTCTCATGGCAACACTGGATTCAGTGGTATGGAAACTCCTCCTCTCTGTGTGCGTTCGCGCGCGGCCGCAGCCCAGCCCCGCGTGGGGCCGAGCTCACACAAACCTAACCCCAAACGCTGCCCGGGCCCGGCCAGGTAACCTCTGCTCTTGGGACTGTCTGGGGCCGCAGGGACAGGGCTCCGTCCGTCCGTCCATCCGCCCGCCCACGCTGCTGCCCTCCCTCCCTCCCTGCCTGGTGCCCGCAGCACCCGCTCTCTCCCCTCCGGCTGCTCCAGGCCCACTGCAGGCCGCTGCTGGCTGTACCAAATTCACTGCAGATTTGCTAAGATGGCTGGAAAAAAACCAAGCCACATAAAAAAAAAAAAAAAAAAAGAAAATCAGAATTACCCATTTGGGGCTCTAAACTAAACTTGAGACAGCCAAACTCATTGTGACTTGTATCTTAACAGGCGTTGACTCCAGCTCTGCAGAGGTGAAAGGCTATTGGGGTAATGATCCAAACACACCATCTGTAGTTACTCTGTTGTGTATTGATGCTGCCCGGGGTCTCATTCTCCCTGATAGGTGCTGCCCGGATGGGGGGAAGGAAAGGGGGTTGAGGGGAGCCCAGAAGGGCTGGAGGTGCAGCCTGGCTCAGCTGCCTGGGCCCTGGAGCACAGCTGGATAGTGGAGAGCAGCAGGACTGGGTGGAGGCTCGGCTGTCCCAGCGAGCTGTGGGCCCCGAGCTGTGACCCCCACACCCAAAAACCACACAGAGGGGAGCAGCCCCCGGCCCAGGAGGTGCTGGAGCTGCCCCAGGAGTCGGGGGACAGCCCTGGGTGTTGTTCCCCTGCCACAGCCCCGTGTGAGGGCTCGAGGCCACCACCGCCGCTCCCTCTGACAGGGAGCGAGCTGGGGAAGGGGGGAGAGCTGGAAAGGTGTGTTCAGAACGCCCCAGGCACAGAGCTCAGCCCCGTGTGGGGTGTGAGCAGCCTCCCAGCCGGTGCCTGCCTTAGCACAGCCCTGCAGGGCGGCAGGGAGGAGGAGGAGGATGAGGATGAGGGGAGCTGTGGCCTTTGGAAGCTGGGCCCGGAGTGGGAGTGGAGGCGAGTGCCGGCTGGAGCCCCCCGTGCCAGCCCCTGCTCTGGGGCCGTCCCGCCGTGACGGAGGGGACGCAGGGAGCGCCCTGGGGTGCCGGAGGGAGGCAGGGCAGGGGAGCAGCGGGGGCTGGAGAGCCCTCCCAGCCTGCTGTGCCCCCCGCCGGCTCGGAGCCCTCGCAGGCACCCGGCCCTGGCAGCACTTGGGGTGCTGCACCCCCCGGCCGCCCCCGCCTCACCTGGGCCCCTCTCTCTGTCTCCGAGCAGGTTTGGATGCCTCTGCCCAAACCACCTCCCATGAACTCACCATTCCAAACGATGTGAGTATCCCGGGCCTTGGGCTGGGGGGTGGCTGCCCCCAGGCTCTGCCCCCTCTCAGGGGCCCTGGGCTCACTGTCCTTGCCTTTGAGGCTGTGCTGGGCTCGTGGCTGCGTCCCAAACCCCCTCCTCAGGCCACTCTGGCTGCCGCCACGTCCCTTGTCCCCATTCCAGTGATCTTCAAGGCAAAAAAGCCTTTTTTCAATCCCTTAACTCCCTCTTCCCCAACTAACACCCCACTCCCAGGAATCCCATAATCCTGGAGCTGTCAAGGTTGAGGAGGCCTTCAAGGCCACCAAGTCCAGCTGTCCCCCACCACTGACCTGTGTCCCCAAGAACACGTCCCCATGTCCCCAAGGGGATGTCCCCAGGGGCCACATCCTCACCGTTCCTTTTGGACACCTCCAAGGACGGTGTCGTCCCCCCCTGCCCTGGGCAGCCCGTGGGGCCGGGACAGCCCTTCCCCGGCAGGAGTTTCCCCGGTGTCCCCCCGGAGGTGGCAGGGCAGGATGAGGCCGAGCTGACCCGCTTTGCTGTCCCTCCCCAGCTGATTGGCTGCATCATCGGGCGTCAGGGCGCCAAGATCAACGAGATCCGCCAGATGTCCGGGGCTCAGATCAAGATTGCCAACCCCGTGGAAGGCTCTACTGACAGGCAGGTGACCATAACTGGATCTGCAGCGAGCATCAGCCTGGCCCAGTATCTAATTAATGTCAGGTGAGTCCCGCTGCTCTCGCCGTGCCCTCCCTCCCTCCCTGCCCGTGCCCCGCATGAGGGGAACGCCTGTCCCCTCTCCCTCCCTGTGCCCTGCCCTGCCTGCTGTCCCCTCCCCGCTCCACCCAGGGATGATGCAGGGTGAGGAAGGGGCTGGGGGGAGCCTGGCTCTGCTGTGCCACCCTCGGGGTGCCAGGAGGGGCTGCCCAGCCCTGTCCCCGCTGCCATCCCAGAGCTGCTGGTGCTGCTGGCAGCGCCTGCTCCGCTCTGCTCTGGGCTCTCCTGTTGTGTCCCCTGTCCCTGCTCCCTGCCTGGAGCTGGCAGTGGCATCTCCTGGCTCTTGGGCTTTGGGCTCCCTGGGCTGTGTCCCTGCTCCCTCAGCAGCAGCAGCAGCTGCTGGAGGTTCCTCTGCACTTCGGCTCCTTCCTGGGGGATCCTCTGGGGGGTGTGGGGGTCCCGTGTGCGGCTGGGCCAGGCCTGGCAGCGCCATCCCTTCCTCCCTCCTTCCCTCCCTCCTCCTCCTCCCCAGCTCGGCTCCTGCGCCGTTTTCGCTGTTTGTCCTGTGCTTTTTTTTCGCATTTTGTGCTGTTCCTTCCCTCCCACCCACACCCGTGTTTTGTTTTTTTTTTTCTTTTTTATTTTTCTTTTTTTCTTTTTTTTTGTTGTTGTTTTTCCTTTTCTCCTCTGTTACAGTTTAGAAAGCGCTAAACCCTCCTCCCAGGCAGCCTCCGTCACGATCCCTGACCACCTCAGCATCAACCTCTCTCAACCCTCCACCCCTTCTTCTTCTTCCTCCTCCACCACCACCCCCTCGCTCGCCACCGCGGGGGCCTCCGACGCGCCCTCCAGCCTCCCCAACCCTCTTCCGACCGCCCCTTGTGTCTCCAGTCTGCTTGGCATGAAACCTGTCCCTCTCCTGGCGCTAAATGTCGTGTCTGCGGCCAAAGGCGCCGCGGCGCCCGCCGTGCCCTGTGTCACTAACAAACTCAAAGCCGAGAAGCAAAGGTTTTCCCCGTACTGAGCCTGCTCCAGGGGGTGGCAGCACCAGGACCCCAGAGAGGAGACTTGGAACACCAGTTTTTTCCTCTTTTTTCTTTTTTTTTTTAAATTCTTTCTGGGGTTTTTTTAGTTTTCCTTTGTACCGAGCTCGCGCTGCTGTGGCAGCAGCAGAGCTGTTCTTGCCGGCCGAGAGACTGTGTCCCCTTGTCCTGTGAGCGGTCACAACTCCTTCTCTGCCTGCCTCCAGTTGTTGCTTGTTATTTTTTAATTTTTTTTTTTTCCATTTCTCCTCCTTTTCCCATTTTTTCTTTTTTGAGTAGTTTGGGTGCAGCTGTGGGGTTTGGGGTGGGATAGGGGGTGGAGGGAGGGAAGGGACTCTGTGACTTTTTTGGGGGAGGGGGAACTGCATCCCCGGTGCCCTGGGGCCTCACCTGTCCTCTCTTAACTGTCTGTACCTGTAATAAAGTTGCCACGGTGAGAATCTGCTCTGGTAGATGTGTGCCGCAGCGGGGCCCGGCCCGGGGGTCCCCTCTGCCCGCCCGGGGGTCTCCACCCCCACCCACGCCCCCGTTAAACCTCAGCGAGGGCCGAGCCCACGGCAGGGCTGGGGGGTGGGCTGCCCCGGGGGTCCCTGCTGGCCCAGGGACCCCGCGCAGTGTCTGTGTGTCCCCTGCCCGCCCGGGGGTCCCTGCACCCCCCTGCGCTGCCTCCTCCCTGCCCCGCCTGGGGGTCCCGTGGATCTGCCCCTCCCCGGCCCTCGCAGCCGAGCCCACCGCGCTCAGCCCAGACCGTTCCAGGGCGGGGGGCTCCTCCCTTCCCCGGCTGCTTCTGCGACCCCCGAGCCCTCGCCAGGGCTCCCCGTGGGCCCCTCCTGCCCCCCGAGGGCGTCCCTCCCGCCCCGCCCCGGTGCCGGGGGTCCCTCTGACGCCCTTTTCTCGTTGCAGGCTCTCCTCGGAGACCGGGGGCATGGGCAGCAGTTAGGGGGGCCCCGGACCCCCCCGCCTCGCCATCCATCTGCGGCCCCTTAGCACCGACCCAGGTTTTAAACTAGTTTGTACATTTTCGGTTCCTCCAGCCTCGCGCCACTCACCAGGTTCAGTTTGTTTCGATTTTTTTGTTTTTTCGTTTTTGTTCTGTTTTTCGGGGTTATAATTTTTTTTCCCCCTTCTCAAATTAAAAGCATTTTAATTCCTTCGTTCAGCTCTTAAAATTGCTGAACCCCAAATCTTAGTTTTATAAAGCTTCTCTCTCTCCTCTCCCCACCTCCCCCGGCACCTTCTCCCCTCCTTTCCCCGTTTTTTCGGCTCATGAAGTTTCTGTTTTTGTCATGACATGTAAGAGTGGAAGAAAAACGAAAAAAAAGCAAAAAAAAAACAAAAAAAAAAAAAACATTTCAGTTTAGTTCTGTAACGTCAGGAAATTTTTCAAAAAAAAAAACTGAATAAAAAGATGGACTGGAGCTTTTCCTTGTGAATAGAACCTGCAGGATATTTTGGTTAATGGATCTGCCTGTCTCAGTCTTTATTTGAAATCCCCCTGGCTCTTCCCAGTGCTCCCAGTATGGTCCAGTTTGGTTCTGGAGAGGGACGAACCACCCCAGCTGGTGTTTGGGATCCTTCCCGAGGGTGGAGGACCAACCCAGTGCTCCCAGTATGGCCCAGTTGGCTCTTGGAGTCCCACTGGACTGGGACGAACCAGTCCCAGATGAATTTTTGGGGGATCTTTGCCATTTCCCTCCAGACTGGTTGGAAATGGGAACCTGCTGTTGGTTCTGTTCCCTCTCTGCTCTTCCCCCCGACTCCCCTGGCACCTCCAGGAGTGACAAACCCCCCTCCCCATTTTCCCCAGTCTGAACTGGGGCAGCTCCAGTGGGGCCTGCACAGACGGGGGGTCCAGGACCCCCTGCCCCTCTCCCCCCATTCCCCCAAGGCAGCAGCCGCAGTAGAGAGCGATAGATATTTATATAAATATTTGGGGCTGTACAAGTGAGGAGGGGGAGTGCAGGGGGGGCTGTGGGGGCACGCAGGTCACAGGCCCGGGGGGGCTGTGGGCCGGGGGGGCCCCTCGCCGCTGCCTGAGTGATCGAGCTCCGCGCTGTCGCAGTCCGAGTCCTCGGAGACCTGGGGACACACGGCACTGGCACAGGCCGGGGCCTGGGGACAGGGACCCCCACCCATGGGGGCCATTCCTGGGGACAGGGACCCCCACCCACCCCACGGGGCCATTGCTGGGAGGCCCTACAGACCCCCTTCTCTTTGCCAATCCCACCCCATAGGGTCCATTCCTGGGGGAGAGGGTTCCCCCCTTCCCTTTGCCAATCCCACCCCACGGGGGCCATTCCGGGGCGAACAGGGACCTCCTTCCCTTTGCCACCCCACTGTGGGGGCTTGGGGACCCCCACCCCATGGGCACCATTCCTGGGGCCCTGTGGATCCTCATCCCCTTGCCAGCCCCATCTGGGGGGCTCAGGGGACCCCCACTCCATGGGGATCGTTCTTGTGGGAAAGGGACCTCCTTCCCTTTGCCACCCCACCCCATAGGGTCCATTCCTGGGGGCCCTGTGGACCCCCTTGCCTTCGCCAACCCCATCTGGGGGGCTCGGGGGACCCCCACTCCCCGGTGCCCGCCCCTGGTGGGGGTCTCACCTTGGTGGGGCTGAGCCCCCCGTGCCGGCGGCCGGGCCCGTCGGGCGGGGCCGCGTCCAGCGGGATCTCGGAGCCCTGGGACAGCAGATCCTCGGAGCGGTCATCGGGGCGCTCGTCCGTGTTGGTGCTGCCCACGTCGGGCGTGGCGCTGTGCGAGGGCTCGCTCGTGTGGCCCTCGTCGCCGTCGCCGTCCGAGAAGTTCTCCGAGCTGAAGGTGGACAGCGACTGGCGCTTGCTCATCCCCGGGGGCCACCTGGGCAGCGGGCGGGGGGTGAGCGCGGGGGGCTCCAGCCCCCGCAGCGCTCCCCGTGCGCCCGGGCGGGGGTCACACCCACCTCTGCCGCAGCGGCAGCTCCACCTCGCTGTCCACCTCGCCCTCCTCTTCCTCCGACGAGACCCCCCGTTTCTGGGGGCGCAGGGAGGGGGTCCTGGGGTGCTCCTGAGGCCCCTCGGGAAGGACCCCCAGTCCTGACCCGCCCCCACCCCGCCAGGGACCCGGCGGTGCTGACGCCCCCTCCCCCGAGGATCCATCCCCCCTCCCACTTTGGGATGGCCCTGGGGTCCCCTCGCCCCCCCCCCAAAAGGGCCGCGGGGTCGGGGGTCTCACCTGCCCGCGGGTGACGGCCGCCCGGTACAGCAGGGCCGCGGGGGTCAGGTGCTGCCCGGCCGCGCCTCTGCCCCCCCGGCCGGCGCCGCTCTCCCGCTCGGGCTCCCCGGGCGTGGGGGGCTGCGCCGGGGGCGACCCCTGGCTGCCCGAGGCGCCCTCGGGCCCCGCGTCGGGCTCGGCGGCCGGGGGCGCGCCCGCGGCCTCCAGGGTGCCCCCGAGGATGTCGGGGCTGGCGGCGGCGGCGGGGGCGCCCCGCGGGGTCCCGGCCTCGGGCCCCGGCTCCGCGCAGCCCCCCCGCGGCCCCGCCTTGCGGTGGCGGCCCTTGGCGCGGCGGCTGCGCCCGGGGGACGGGGGGCCCTTGGGACACCCCGGCAGCGCCACCTGCGCCATGGCCGCGTCCAGCTTGGGCAGCAGCACCTCCGGCTTCAGGATGTCGGGGCTGGCAGGGACAGGGGCGAGGCTGCGGGAGGGGATCCAGCGCCGCCACCCCGGGACAGCCACAGCCCCGCAGAGCCCCCCGCCCTCCCCGGGACACCGCGGGCTGCAGGACCGGAGCTCCCCCAAAGGACCCCGACCCCCACCCCGAGGTCCCAATTGCACACCCGGAGCATTTCTCCCCTCGAGAACCCAGACACCCCCAGTCCCCTAAACGACCCCAAATCCAGATTTCCCAACATCTGCACACCCAGAGCATCTCCCCCCTCCCCAAAGAGCCCAGACACCCCCACCCCAAAGAACGCCGTCCTCCCAGTCCCCTCAACGACCCCACAGCCAGGTCCCCAGACCCCCCCACCTGCTGGACCCACACATCCGTGCCCCCCAACCCAAATCCCCGGCACCCCCATTTACCCCCATCTCCCGCCGCCCCAAACGGCCCAAGGTGCCCCCCCGAGGGACCCCCGCCCCCGCTCACCGCTTGCCGTGGGGCGAGAGCTTCTGGGGGACGTTTCGCTTCTTGATGAGGGTCTCGACGGCGTTGCCGTGCAGGAGCCCCCGCGGCACCCGCGGCTTGAAGAGCCCGGGGTAGCGCTTCTCCAGCGCCTGCTCCCGCCTGCACGGGCCACGCGTGGGCACCCGCGCCCCTGCCCGGGGCAAGCGGGGCCCGGGGGGCGGCCACGGCCGGGGGGGAGCGGCCACGGGGTCAGGGATCGCCATGGGGGGGACAAAGAGCTGGCCATGGGCGGGGAGTGACCCTGGGATGGGCACAGAGGGTGCTGAGGGTGCTGTTTGGGGGTGTCATTTGTGGAGGGTTGTGATTGGGGGTGTCATTTCAGGGATTCTGTTTGGGGGTGTTCTTTGGGAGGAGTGAAGGTTGGGGCTGTTGTTTAGGGGAGTTTCTGTTTGGGGGTGTTATCTGTGGGGGCAGCTCTTTGCGGGGGCTCTTCGGGCGCTGCCCACCCACCTGAGCAGCTCCTTCTCCTTGAGCTCCAGCTGCAGCATGAGGGCGCTCAGCTCCATGTACAGGTTGTTGGCGCGCTCCAGTTTCCGCTCGTAGTGCTCCCGGATGTCCAGAGCGTGCCTGGGGACACGCGCGGCGTCAGCACCGCGCGGGGGACAGGGACAGCAGGGACAGGGACAGCAGGGACAGGGACAGCAGGGGCAGGGACAGAGACCCAGCGCCTCCCTGTGCCCCGCCAGCCCCTGCTGCCCCCCGGTCCCTTCCCAGCGCTCCCAGCACGGCCCCACCGCAGCTCCTCGCGCCGGCGGTTGATCAGCTCCTCCTCCAGCCGGTGCAGACACGTCCCCTCCGACTTGATCTTCTCGAAGTGCAGCTTCACCTCCTCCCGCCACTCGGCCTGCGGCACGGGGACAGCGCCGCCGTGACACCGGGCTGCGGCCACACCGGGCTCCGGCCACACTGGGCTCTGGTCACCACCGGGCTGCGGCCACACCGGGCTGCGGCCACCCCGCACATCCAGGGCGGCGGGCGCTGCGGGCACTGCCCAGCCGGAGGAAGGGGGTCCGTGCTGCCGGGGTCGGTACCTGGGATTTGAAGTAGGTCTCCTGCGGGGTGGAGAGGACGTCGGCCGAGGCGATGTCGAGGTGCAGCAGGATCTGGCGGAAGGATGGGCGGTTCCGGGGTTTGCTGTTCCTGGGGGGAGGACACGGCTCAGGGGGGCTGGGGGGTCTCGGGGGGGTTCTGGGGGTGCTGAAGGTTTTGGGGACCAGGGGCAGAGAAGGGGCACAGGGGTCCCCCCCTGCCCTGCCCTGCCCACCCTGTCTGTGGCGGGTCCCCCGTGGCACGGGTGCCCACAGAGGTGCCCGGGGTGGGCACTCACCAGCACTGGCGCAGCAGCACCTTGAAGCCGTCGGGGCAGCTGGAGGGCACGGGCAGGTGCAGGCTGTTGCTGCCCACGCCCCAGATGATGGCCGACGAGTCCACGTCCTTGTAGGGGATCTCGCCCGTCAGCAGCTCCCACAGCACCACCCCGAAGGACCTGCGGCCACCCGCGGCCCGTCACCCACGGAGGCCTCCTGCTGTCCCCTCACCCCTTCCCCCTCTGGTGTCCCCAGCGTCCCCACTCCTGCAGTCCCTGATGTCCCCTGGCCCTGCCACGTCACTCCCATTGTCCCCAGTGTCCCAATCTCTGCCCCCCCATGTCCTTGGCATCCCCACAATGTCTCCTGTCCCCTCTGCCTGCCGCTGCAGTGTCCCCCCCAGTGCCAGCACAGCTGGCAGCATCCCCGGTGTCCCCAGTGTCCCTGGTGTCCCCAGTGTCCCCGGTGTCCCTCAGTGTCCCTGGTGTCCCTCAGTGTCCCTCAGTGTCCTCAGTGTCCCTGGTGTGCCCAGTGTCCCTCAGTGTCCCTCAGTGTCCCCGCTGTCCCTCAGTGTCCCCAGTGTCCCTGCTGTCCCTCAGTGTCCCTGGTGTCCCCAGTGTCCCCGGTGTCCCTCAGTGTTCCTGGTGTCCCCAGTGTCCCCACTGTCCCTCAGTGTCCCTCAGTGTCCCCAGTGTCCCCAGTGTCCCTGCTGTCCCCGGTGTCCCCAGTGTCCCCGGTGTCCCTCAGTGTCCCCGGTGTCCCCGTGTCCCCGTGGCCTCACCAGATGTCCACCTTCTCGGAGACGGGCTCGTTGCGGATCACCTCGGGGGCCATCCAGGCCACGGTGCCGGCGAAGGACATCTTGGTGCTCTTGTCAATGAGCTCCTTGGAGGTGCCGAAGTCCGAGATCTTCACCACGTCGTCGTAGGTGATGAGCATGCTGGGGACACGCGCTCAGCGCCACGCCAATGACACGCCAATGACACGCCAATGACACGCCAACGGCACGGGCACGGCACCGCCGCGGGCATGCAACTGCTGCGGGCACCAGCGGGTCACGGCACGGCGGGGACGGGCAGGGCAGGGGACAGCCAGCATGGGCAGGGACAGCGGTGACATGGACAGGGGACAGCACTGACACAGACACAGAATGGGACAGCACCCACACGGACACGGCACTAGCGTGGGAAACCAATCAGATGGAACAATGCCGCCATGGACATGGCACCAGCATGGGTGTGATTCCAAAAGGGACACGGCACTACCATGGGCACAATGCCAGCATGGACACTGCCCTGCCGTGGGACACCACCAAGGACACGGCCCCGCCACGGGCACGGGTCTGTCCCACGCCAGCACCGCTGTGCCAGGCACCCGCCCCACGCACAGCCCCACGCCCGGGGGTCCCCGGTGCCCCTTTCCCCGTCCCCGGCTCACTTGGGCGATTTGAGGTCGCGGTGGATGATCTTGTGCAGGTGCAGGTAGTTCATGCCGCCGGCGATGCCCATGGACCAGTCGACCAGCAGCGAGGGGGTGACCTTGCGGCCGGCGCGCAGCACCTCGTAGAGCTGGCCCTGGGCGCAGAACTCCATGATGATGCAGTAACAGGGGGCCTGGGTGCACACGCCCCTGCGGGCACAGCGCCGCCTCAGCGCCCGCGGGGCCACCGGGGCCACCGGGGCCACAGGGGACACCCAGCACGGTGCCCCGGGCCGCGGAGGCCGTGACCTCTGTGGCCGTGCCCATGCTGGGCACCGTGTCCATGCCGTGCCCATTCCATGCGCACGCCGTGCCTGTGCCATGTGCATTCCATGTCCATGCCGTGTCCATTCCATGTCCATTCCGTGTCCATGCTGTGCCCGTTGTGTCCATGCTGTGTCCATGCCATGTGTATGCTGTGTCCATGCCACGTGCATTCCATGTCCATGCCGTGTCCATTCCGTGCCCATTCCATGTCCACGCCATATCCATGCTGTGCCCATTCCATGTCCACGCAGTGCCCATGCTGTGCCCATGCCCTGTCCATGCCACGTCCATTCCATGCCCATGCCATGCCCATGTTCTAGCATGCTCCATGCCCCATGCCATGCCCATGTCCCATTCCTGCAGTGTCCCCCTGTCCATGCTGTCCCTTCCCATGCTGTCCCCCTGCCCGCGGTGTCCCCGTCCCCGTGCTGTCCCCGTGCCGCGGTGCCAGCAGCCCCTCTCACTTGAAGGTGATGATGTTGGGGTGCTTGAGCTTGCGCAGGTGTTTGATGTCGGTCTCCTTGAGGTCCCGCACCTTCTTCACGGCCACCTCCTCGCCGTGGAAGCGGCCCAGGAACACGGCGCCCTGCGCCCCGCTGCCCACCCACTGCAGGTCCAGGATCTCCTCGAACGGCACCTCCCAGGGGTCTGCGGGCACGGGGGGCAGGCGCCCCCGGCTCAGCAGGACCCCCACCATGGCACCCAGGGGTCAGCACATGGCACCCACAGCCATGGCACCCAGAGCCCCCCGGTACCCCCACCATGGCACCCAGGGGTCAGCACATGGCACCCACAGCCATGGCACCCAGGGGTCAGCACATGGCGCCCACAGCCATGGCACCCACAGCCCCCTGGAACCCCCACGCATGGCACACACAGCTCTGCACATGGCATCCCCACCATGGCACCCAGAGCCCCCCGGTACCCCCACCATGGCACCCAGGGGTCAGCACATGGCACCCACAGCCATGGCACCCACAGCTCTGCACATGGCACCCCCACCATGGCACCCAGAGCCCCCCGGTACCCCCAGCCCTGGCACCCCCACACCCACACCCCTCCTTTGCCCCCCACACCCCTGGTTTTGCCCTTCACTCCCTCTTTTCTCCTCACACCCTCCCTTTACCCCCTCGGACCCTGCTTTGAAGCTCCTTTGCCCCCTCAGCCCCGTTTACCCCTTTCCCCCATTCTTTACCCGTTCACCCCTTGGTGCCCCGGTGCCCCCGGTGCCCCCGGTGCCCGGCGCTCACCCTCGGGCGGGTGCTTGTGCTCGGCCGCGTACGCTTTGCCGATCATGGTCCACACGGGCTTGAGGCAGCCGAAGAGCCCCTCGAGGAAGCCGCCCCCGGCCTGGCAGCGCAGGTGGGCGGCGTCGGCCGCCAGCGGCCCCGCGGCCTCGGGGCCGAGCTCGGGGCCCCGGGCGCCCCCGCGGCGGGGCCAGGCCTCGGGGGGCGCGCTGGGCGCGGGCAGCACATCCCGCAGCACGCACTGCGTGGGGGTCAGCTCCTGCTCCGGGGGTCCCGTCCGACGGCAGCGCCAGCGACGGCGACGGGGTGCGGGTCTCGTGCAGGCAGGCCATGGGGCTGGGGGTAGGGGCAGCGGGGATGGAGACCCCCAAATTGGGGTGAGGGGCAGCGGGGATGGAGACCCCCAAATTGGGGCGCGGGTCAGCGGGGACGGGGCAGGCAGGCCATGGGGCTGGGGGTAGGGGCAGTGGGGATGGAGACCCCCAAATTGGGGCGCGGGTCAGCGGGGACGGGGCAGGCAGGCCATGGGGCTGGGGGCGAGGGGCAGCGGGGATGGAGACCCCCAAATTGGGGTGAGGGTCAGTGGGGACGGGGCAGGCAGGCCATGGGGCTGGGGGTAGGGGCAGCGGGGATGGAGACCCCCAAATTGGGGTGAGGGTCAGCGGGGATGGGGCAGGCAGGCCATGGGGCTGGGGGCGAGGGGCAGCGGGGATGGAGACCCCCAAATTGGGGCGCGGGTCAGCGGGGATGGAGACCCCCAAATTGGGGCGCGGGTCAGCGGGGACGGGGCAGGCAGGCCATGGGGCTGGGGGCGAGGGGGCAGCAGGGACACCCCCAAACCGGGGCGAGCGGGCAGCGGGGCACCCCCAGAATTGGGGTGAGGGTCAGCGGGGCCCTGGGCACCCCCGGAAATGGCGGTGACCCCCACACGCGTGTGTGACCCCCCCGCGCCCACGGGACCCCCAAACACGCGTGTGACCCCTCTGCCCCCCCCACCGCCCCTCCCGCCGGGTCACCCCCGGGCACGCTCGGGGTAAACTGAGGCACGAGGGGTCCCCGGGGGGGGGGGGGGGGGAGACCGTCGCCATGGCAACAGCGCGGCCGGCGATGATGTCATCACTGGAATTGGGGGGGTTGGGGCGGGGGAGGGGCCGAGCGTCACCCCGAGGGACCCGCGGGGGAGGGGGCGCCTCCCGCCCCTCCAGGTGTCGCGCGTGTCCCCCCGCGGTGACATCACGTCACACGGTGACGTCATCCCGGTAAGGGATGGGGCCTCCCCCCTCCCCACCCCCGGGGAAACTGAGGCAGGAGCGGGGGGCGCGACCCGGGGGGGGCCGGGACAGAGCGGGGGGGGGCGGCACTGGCGACAGGCGACAGCGCCGGGCCCGTGTCGCGACAGCGCAGCGCGGGAGGAGGGAGCGGGGGCGGAACAGCGCCCCCGCCGGCGCGTCGTGTCGGGACATGGCGCCCTGTCGCGACATGGGGGGGGGTGACAGGGGCAGGGGGGGGCTGGGGGGGGCACGCGCGTGCACAGGGGGGTTGCGCGCTCCGGGGGAACCCGCGGGCACGCGCAGGGCCCGGCGGGCGCGCGCACACGCACCTGCCGCCGTTTGCACGCGCGCGCGCAAGGGGTCACGAGCGCGCGCACGGCCGGGGGGGGGGGATGGGAACGGGGGGGGGGGGGGTCAGGCGCGTGCACGCGCGCGTGCAAGGGGGGGTCACGCGCGTGCAAGAGGCCGCGCGCATCCCCTCCCCCCCCCCCGGCCCCCCAGCCCCCCCGCGCCCAGGGGGGAGGGGAGGGCGCGGCCCCCCCCGGGCCTGGGGGGTCCCGGTGATTGGGGGGGGGGTCCCGAGCCCCCCCGAGCCCCCCCGGCCCCGCCGCCCCCTCCCCATCCCGCGCATCCCCGCGCGGGGCCGGTACCTGCGGGGGCTCCGGGCCGCTGCCGGGGGCGCCGCTGCTGCCGGGGGGTCCCGGCGGGTCCCGGGGCCGGGGGGGGGCCCGGCGCTGCCGGTGCTGCGGGGCTGGGCCCGGCGGGCGGGGCCGGTACCGGGGCCGGGGCCGCGGTCGGGGCGAGCGGCGAGAACGGCCCCGCCCGACGGGAACGGCCCCGCCCCGGCCCCGCCCCGCGCACCGGAGAGACCGGCACGGGCACCGGGAGCCCCCCCGGCTGCGCCCCGGCACCGCCGTGCTGCACCGGGACCCGGCCGGGACCGCACCGGAACCCCGGTACCGCCCCGGGAACCGCCGCAGCGGAGAGACCGGCACCGGGGACCCCGATACCGCACCGGGACCCGGATAGAGACCGGCACCGGGACCCCGATACCGCACCGGGACCCGGATAGAGACCGGCACCGGGACCCCGATACCGCACCGGGACCCGGATAGAGACCGGCACCGGGCCCGGATACCGCACCGGGACCCCGATATCGAACCGGGACCCCGATACCGCACCGGGACCCGGACATCGAACCGGGACCCGGGTACCGAACCGGGACCCGGATACCGCACCGAGACCCAGATAGTGCACTGGGACCCTGATACCGAACCGGGAGCCGGATACTGAACTGGGCCGAGATACTGAGCGGGACCTGCGCTCTGACACCGGCATCGCTCCCGGGCCTGCACCGGCACCGGCACCTCCCGGTGTCAGCACCGGGACTCCAGCCCCGGCCCCGCCGGTACCGACACCAGCACCGGGCACAGCAGCGCACGGGGCACCGGGGCCAGCCCAGCGCTCCCAGTACGGTGTCCCGGTGCTCCCAGTGCCAGCCCAGTGCCATCCCAGTGCTCCCAGTACGGTGTCCCTCCATCCCAGTGCTCCCGGTGTGATCTCAGCGCTCCCGCTCTGACCCGTGCCACCTCTGCCCCACTGTCCCCGCTGTCCCCATGTCCCACTGTCCCCATGTCCCAACTGTCCCCCATGGTCCTCATTGTCCCCATTATCCCCCACTCTCTCCACTGTTCGCACTGTCCCCATTGTCCCCCATCTACGCACTGTCCCCACTGTCCCCATTACCCCCATTATCCTCCAATGTCTCCCCTGTCCCCATTACCCCCACTGTCCCCATTATCCCCCATTACCCCCATTATTCCCCACTGTCTCCACTGTTCGCACAGTCCCCATTGTCCCCACAGTCCCCACTGCCCCCATTGTCCCCATTACCCCCATTATCCCCCACTGCCCCCACTGTCCCTCACTGTCCCCATTATCCCCCACTGTCTCCACTGTCCCCATTGTCCCCTGATCCCTCTCAGGGGAAACTGAGGCACGGCCCCCTTCCCGCCCCTCCAGCACCACGTGACCCCGCTTCCCGCCTCCTCCGCGCTCCCGCCCTCCCCTTGGCGCGGGGGGTTATGGGAAGCGTAGTCCTCCGGGGGGCTCACCGGGGCTGCGCGCGCTGCGGGCGGACTACAGTTCCCGTCGCCCCCCGCGCGGCGCGGCGCTCCCGTGATGCCGCGCGCCCCCTGGCGGCGCGGGCGGCGGCCGGAGCGGCGGGGATGAGCGAGGAGGGGGCGGGCGGGGCCCGGCGGAGCGGCGGCGCCTTCCCCAGGTACCGGGACCCCCGGGGCTGCCCGGGGCCCTGCGGCACCGCCCGGCACCGCCGCGGCCCTCCGGGGCTGCCCGGCACCGCCCGGGCCCCGCGCTGGCGGCGGCGGGCGGGGGGCGGCGGCGGCCTAGGCCGGGCTGGGGCGGGGAGGGGAGAGGGAGGGGGGACGGGGCTGTCCCGGCGGTGTGGGACGGTGCCATCCCTGACCGTGTCCCCGCGGTGTGCCGGGGCTCCATCCCTGTCCCCGTGTCCCGGCGGTGTGTGGCACTGCCATCCGTGTCCCCGTGTCCCCGCGGTGTGTGGCACTGCCACCCCTGTCTGTGTCCCCGCAGTGTGGGACAGTGCCATCCCTGACCGTGTCCCCGCGGTGTGTGGCACTGCCATCCCTGCCCGTGTCCCCGCCGTGTGTGGCACTGCCATCCCTGCCCGTGTCCCGGCCGTGGCTCCCGTGTGTCCCAGCTGGCAGTGCCACACCCCCACGCCGTGCCGGGGTTCCATCCCTGTCCCCGTGTCCCCAGGCTGTGTGGCAGTGCCACTGCTTCCCCTCACACTGCTGGGGCTCCATCCCCGTCCCCGTGTCACCGCGTCACGCACAAATGCCACCCCATGTCCCCCACGTGCCCCCATGCCCGTGTCCCTGTCCCCGTGTCCCTGTCCCCGCCGCTCCCCCGTGCCCCCATGCCCGTGCCGCTGTCCCCGCCGTGCCCCTGTCCGTGTCCCCGTGCCCCTGTCCGTGTCCCCGTGCCCCTGTCCGTGTCCCCGTGTCCCCGTGTCGCTGACGGTGTCGGTGTCCCGCGCAGCCTGGAGCAGATGGTGGCGGCCAGCCCCGGCAAGACGCCCATCAGCCTCCTGCAGGAGTATGGCACTCGCCTAGGCCGGACCCCGGGCTACGACCTGCTCAAGGCCGAGGGCCAGGCGCACCAGCCCAACTTCACCTTCCGCGTCACGCTCGGGGACATCAGCTGCACCGGTGGGACCCTGGGACCCCTGGGGACCCCCACAGACCCCCTGTCCCTGCTGTCCCTGCTGTCCCTGCTGTCCCCTCCCTGTCCCCTCGGGGACATCAGCTGCACCGGTGGGACCCTGAGACCCCTGGGGACCCCCACAGACACCCTGTCCCTGCTGTCCCCTCCCTGTCCCTCTTGTCCCCTTGGGGACATCACCAGTGGGTCCCTTGACCCCCAGGACCCTTGGGGGGCCCCCACAACTGTCCTGGGCCTCCCTGTCCCTCTTGTCCCCTCCCTGTCCCTCTTGTCCCCTTGGGGACATCACTGTGCCACTGACCCCAAACCTCCCAGTGTCCCCTGTGTGTCCCTGCTGTCCCTGATGTCCCCTGAGTGTCCCTGCTGTCCCCAGTGTCCCCAGTGTCCCCTGTGTGTCCCCAGTGTCCCCTGACTGTCCCTGCTGTCCCCTGATGTCCCCGTGTCCCCAGTGTCCCCTGTGTGTCCCTGCTGTCCCTGATGCCCCCGTGTCCCCCTGCTGTCCCTGAGTGTCCCCTGAGTGTCCCCCGTGTCCCCCGTGTGTCCCTGCTGTCCCTGATGTCCCCGTGTCCCCCAGGGCAGGGTCCCAGCAAGAAGGCGGCCAAGCACAAGGCGGCCGAGGTGGCCCTGAGGCTGCTCAGAGGGGGGGGGGCCATGCTGGAGCCCCTGGAGCACAGGTGGGGCTGGGGGCGCTGGGGGGGGCGCTGGGGGGCTCTGTGGGGAGGGGGTGCCCAAAGGGGGCTGGGGGATCCTGCGGCATGTGAGGGCTCTGCTGAGCTCGGGGGGGGCCGGGGGCTCCCAGGGGAGTCTGGGGGTCTCTGGGTAGTCTGGGGGCTATGGGGGCTCTGAGGAGTTTGGGGTTCCGGGGGGCCTGGGGGCTCCCAGGGCAGTCTGGGGGTCTCTGGGCAGTCTGGGGGCTATGGGGGGTCTGAGGAATTTGGGGTTCCGGGGGGTCTGGGGGCTCCCAGGGCAGTCTGGGGGTCTCTGGGTAGTCTGGGGGCTATGGGGGGTCTGAGGAATTTGGGGTTCCGGGGGGTCTGGGGGCTCCCAGGGCAGTCTGGGGGTCTCTGGGTAGTCTGGGGGCTATGGGGGGTCTGAGGAATTTGGGGTTCCGGGGGGTCTGGGGGCTCCCAGGGCAGTTTTGGGGTCTCTGGGCAGTCTGGGGGCTATGGGGGGTCTGAGGAGTTTGGGGTTCCGGGGGGTTTGGGGGGTCCCTGGCGGGGTCTGGGGGTTCTGGGGGGTCCCCATAACGCCTGGGGGGTCTCTGGGTTCCGGGGGGCGGGGGTCCCGCAGTGCCTGCGGGGGTGTCTCTGACCCTGCCCCCCCCAGCTCTCCGTTCCCCCCGGAGCCCCCCGCGGAGCCCGGCCCCGCCGCGCCCCCCCCCGGCCCCCGCCGCGCCCCCCGCCCGCGCCCAGGTAAGGGGGGCACCTGTCCCTCCCTGTGACCCCTGACCCCCTGTGCCCCCTGACCCCCTGTGCCCCCTGAACCCCCTGTGCCCCCTGACCGGCCAGTGCCCCCCATGGGGCCGTGGGTGCCCCCTGACCCCTCTGTGCCCCCTGACCCCCCTGTGCCCCCCCCATGGGGCCGTGGGTGCCCCCTGACCCCTCTGTGCCCCCTGACCCCCCTGTGCCCCCTGACCCCCCTGTGCCCCCTGAGCCCTCTGTGCCCCCCCCATGGGGCCGTGGGTGCCCCCTGACCCCCCAGTGCCCCCTGTCCCCCTTTGCCCCCTGAACCCCCTGTGCCCCCTGACCCCTCTGTGCCCCCCATGGGGCCGTGGGTGCCCCCTGACCCCCCTGTGCCCCCAATGGGGCCGTGGGTGCCCCCTGACCCCCCTGTGCCCCACAGGGGCCCCCCCCTGGAGATGAAGACGCCGGTGTCCCCCCCCCAGGCCGAGTGTAACCCCGTGGGGGCTCTGCAGGTGGGTGCCACCCCCGGGAGGGGACACAGGGGACACCAGGGGACCCCAACCCGCCCCCCTGCACCTGGCCGGGGTGGGGGGACACGGCCCTGGGGGGGGGGCCTCCCCCATTGTGGTGTGGGGGCAACACGATGGGGTTTGGGGGCTCTTGTCCTTTTTGGGACTTTGTTCCTGTTGTGGGGACAGTCACCTCCTTTTTGGGGCCAATTATCCCCTTTTAAGGACAGTCATTCCATTTTGGGGCTGATTATCCCCTTTTAGGGACAGGCATTCCCATTTTGGGGCTGATTATCCCCTTTTAGGGACAGGCATTCCCCTTTTGGGGCTGATTATCCCCATTTAGGGACAGTTACCTCCATTTAGGAGCTGCTCATCCCCATTTATGGATGGTTATTCCCCTTTTGGGGCTGCTCATCCCCATTTAGGGACAGTTATTCCTGCTTTGGGTGGGTTATCCCTCTTTTGGGGACAGTTATCCCTGTTTTGGGGCGGTTATCCCCATTTTGCTGCCGGTTATCTCCGTTTTGGGCCGGTTATCCCCGTTTTGGGCCGGTTACCCCCGTTTTGGGGCCGATTATCCCCATTTTGGGGCCGGTTATCCCTGTTTTGGGCCGGTTATCCCCGTTTTGGGGCCGGTTATCCCCATTTTGGGCCGGTTATCCCCGTTTTGGGCCGGTTATCCCCATTTTGGGCCGGTTATCCCCGTTTTGGGCCGGTTATCCCCATTTTGGGCTGGTTATCCCCGTTTTGGGCCGGTTATCCCCATTTTGGGGCCGATTATCCCCGTTTTGGGCCGGTTATCCCCATTTTGGGCCGGCTGTCCCAGGTTTGGGGCGCGTTGCCCCGCCGATGGTGGCTGGGGCTGTCCCCTGGTGGCGTGGGGTGTCCCCAGGGCCGGCCCTGTCCCCATGTCCCCCCGTGTCCCTCAGGAGCTGGTGGTGCAGAAGGGCTGGCGCCTGCCCGAGTACACGGTGACGCAGGAGTCGGGGCCGGCGCACCGCAAGGAGTTCACCATGACGTGCCGGGTGGAGCGCTTCGTGGAGATCGGTGCGGGCAGGGCAGGGCTCTGGGGGTCCCGGGCAGGGCTCTGGGGGTCCCGGGGGTCCCGGGCAGGGCTCCGGGGGTCCCGGCTCACCCCGGCCCTCGCAGGCAGCGGCACCTCCAAGAAGCTGGCCAAGCGCAACGCGGCCGCCAAGATGCTGGTGAGGATCCACAACGTGCCCATGGAGCCGCGCGACGGCAGCGAGGCCGAGGGCGAGGAGGACCAGTTCAACATGGTACTGGGGGCAACGGGGGGGAAACGGCCACCCAGAGACACCCAGAGTCCCCCTGGGTCACCCAGAGCCACCCAGAGACACCCCAGAGCCACCCAGAGACACCCTGGATCACCCTGAGCCACCCAGAGCCATCCCCGGGGTCACCCAGAGACACCCTGGATCACCCTGAGCCACCCAGAACCACCCAGAGCCATCCCCGGGGTCACCCAGAGACACCTAGAGCCACCCCTGAGTCCCCCTGGGTCACCCAGAGCCCCCCAGAGTCCCCTCTGCCCCCTGCTCCCGGCCGTGGGGAGGGCGCCCCCTGGCTTTGGGGTTGTGGGTGGTTCTGGGGGTGTCGCGCCGTTCCCGGGGGGTTCCCACGCCTCGGGGGGCTCGGACGGACCCCGGGGCCGGGCCGGTCCCCGAGCCCCCCGCGCCCTCCCCAGGCGTGCCCGCGGCTGGAGGGGCTGCGGGGCCGCGCGCCCGGCTGCACGTGGGACGCGCTGCGCAACTCGGCGGGCGAGAAGCTGGGCCAGCTGCGCAGCCGGGGCGGGGGCGCCGCAACGGGGGGCGCCTGCGCGCTGCTGCAGGAGCTCTCGGAGGAGCAGAGCTTCGCCATCAGCTACCTGGACATCGGTGAGCGAGCCCCGTGCCCTCAGCCCTGCCCGGTGCCCCTCCAGCCGTGCCCGGTGCCCTCAGTCCTGCCCTGTGCCCTCAGCCCTGCCCTGTGCCCTCAGCCCTGCCCGGTGCCCCTCCAGCCGTGCCCGGTGCCCTCAGTCCTGCCCTGTGCCCTCAGCCCTGCCCCGTGCCCTCAGCCCTGCCCAGTGCCCTCAGCCCTGCCCGGTGCCCCTCAGCCCTGCCCGGTGCCCTCCAGCCCTGCCCGGTGCCCTCAGCCCTGCCCGGTGCCCTCAGCCGTGCCCGGTGCCCTCAGCCCTGCCCTGTGCCCTTCCAGCCCTGCCCGGTGCCCTCAGCCCTGCCCGGTGCCCTCAGCTCTGCCCTGTGCCCCTCAGCCCTGCCCGGTGCCCTCAGCCCTGCCCTGTCCCCCTCAGCCCTGCCCGGTGCCCTCCAACCCCCCCTGGTGCCCTCAGCCCTGCCCGGTGCCCTCAGCCCTGCCCGGTGCCCCGCGGGTGCCCTGGGGGTGCCCTGGGGGTGCCCGGGGGCCGTGGGTGACCCCTGTGCCCCCAGACGCGCTGAGCCTCAGCGGGCTGCACCAGTGCCTGGTGGAGCTCTCCACGCAGCCGACCACGGTGTGCCACGGCTCAGCCCCGTCCCGCGACGGTGCCCGCGCCCAGGCGGCCCGGAACGCGCTGCAGTACCTGCGCATCATGGCCGGGGGCAAGTGAGCCCCGCCGGGGGCAGCGAGTGCTGCCGGGGCAGTCCAGCCGTGCCCGGGGCAGTCCAGCCGTGCCCGGGGCAGTCTGTCCCCGCCCGGGGCAATCGAGCCCCGCCGGGCCCGGGCACCGCCCCCGGAGCCGCCCCCGGGCAGCGCTCGGACCCCCGAACTCGGCCCCACCCGCGGCCACCGCCCCGACCCCGCTGCGGGTGCACGGACAGACAGACAGACAGACGGACAGACAGACGGACCTCAGGGCCCGGGGCCCCCCTCCGTCCTGGCCCCCCGTTCTGGAGGGTCCCGGGTGCCATCGGCCCCCCAGAATAAAGCTGGGGGGGGTTTGTACGCCCCGTGTCGGTGTCTGCTTGGGGCCGGGGGCCCAGGGAGGGCAGAAAGAGAGCGAGGGCTCGGGTGGGGGCACAAATCCTTTATTGGGGGGCAGATGGAGCCCCCGAGGGCTCGGGTGGGGGCACAAATCCTTTATTGGGGGGCAGATGGAGCCCCCGAGGGGCCGGGCCGGGGTCGGGCTCGGCGGCGGCGGCCGAAGCGCTGCGGGGTCGCCATGGTCCAGAACGGGGCCGCCGGGGGGTCCCAGCTGCGGGGGCTGAGCCGGGCCCGGGGACCCCCCTGCAGCCCCCAGCCCCACCTGCCGGGGGACACGGCACCGTTCATCCGCACCGGGGACGCGATGGGGACAGACAGAGGGGCGGGGATGGACGGACGGGCGGATGGGAATGGGCTGAACACGGACACGAGATGGGGACCCCATCCCCGCACCGCCGACCCTTCCGCGGCCCCCCAAACCCCCCGGTTCCTCCCCACCTCCCGCTGTCCCCCGACCCCGTCCCCGGTGCCCCCCGGACCCCCCGGCCGGGCCCCGTCCCCGCTCACCTCGGCCGGGGGGTCTCGGGGGCGCGGCCGGGGCGCCGCAGGGACCGGAGCAGCGCTCCCAGGGCGGCGGCGGCGGCGGCGGGGGGCGGCCCCGGGGCGGCGGCGGCCTGAGGCGGGGGAGCAGCGGGGCTCACACGGCCCTGGAACCGCGCGGCGACCCCCGACCCCAGCCCCGAGCACCCCCCACAAACCGGGGCCGGCGGCGCGGCCGGGCCGGGGCTCACCGGGGCCGGGCCGGGGGTCCCGGGACAGGCGCGGGCGGAGCGCGGGGTCCCCGCCAGCAGCAGCAGCAGCAGCACCGGGCGCCCCGCCATCGCCATCGCCCCCGCCCCGCCGCCGCCGCCGCCGCCTCTTATAGCCGGGCCGGGCCGGGCCGGGGGTCCCGGGGGAGCGGCGGGAGCGGCCCCGGCCCCGCCGCCGTTAATGAAACCCATTTAGCAGCCGCGACAGCCGCCGCCGGGGACGGACGGACGGACGGACGGACGGATGGATGGGCGGACGGGGGAGCCCCGCACCTCCCGCCCCGCCCGGGCCCCGCAACCGGCACCGCCGCGGCTGCGGAGCGAGACCCCCGGGACCCCCGACCTGCCAGGACCCCCTGAGACGGGGGCGCCTCCCCTGCTCCCCACCCAGCCCATCGCCCCCAGACCGGGACCCCCCTCCCCGGTTCCCCAATCACCCCCAGATCGGGATCCCCCCCGGTTCCCCAATCACCCCCAGACCGGGACCCCCACCCGGTTCCCCACCACCCCCCGACTCCCCCCGGGTCCCCCCGCGCCCCCCACCCTCGGCCCGGCCTCGCTGCCGCCCCCCGGTGGCCGCTGCGCGCTCCTGCAGCCCCGACGGCGCGGCCGCGGCTCTGCCGACCCCAAACCAGCCGAAATCGCCCCAAAAACGCACCCGAGGGCGCCCCGGGACACTGCGGTGTCCCCGCAAGCAGCTCCCCCGCGGCAGGGTGACAGTCCCACGCCGTCCCGGGTCCAGCCGGTGTCACCCTCGGACCGGTGCCACCCACACCGCGAACCCCGGGGACACCACGGGCGTCCGTGGGACAGAGTGAGTGACCCCCGGGTGTCCGAGGGACAGAGTGAGTGACCCCGGGGTGTCCGTGGGACAGAGTGAGTGACCCCGGGGTGTCCGAGGGACAGAGTGAGTGACCCCGGGGTGTCCCCAGCCCGCCCCCCACAGAGGGCAGCAGCCGGCGGCTCCTGGGTAATATTTAATGTTATATTTGCAGCATAAATAAAAGGCACGTTACATGTTTGGTATGACACGGCCGAGGGCGGGCGGGCTGGGACGCGCCCCCGGTGCCCCCGGGCCCCGCGGGGCTGTGAGGACCCGCTCACAGGAGCCCGGGCGGGCCGGGGGTCCCTCGGGGGCGGCGGGGGTCGGGGCGGACCCGCGCGGCCGCTCTACGATACATGGGTGCGTATAGGCGTCGATATGGACTGATAAGATACTACACAGGTACTCGGGGTCCTTTTTGGCTTCTTCCATTATTGATCGTCAAAGCTCGTGGCACAAAGCAGCTGGGGGTGGGGGGCGCGCCCAGGACCCTCCTGCCGTGTCCCTGCGGCACCTCCGGGCTCCTTCTGGGGCCCACAGAGCGGGAACGGGTCCGGGAGCCCCAAAATGTCACAATTCCCACCCGGGCCAAGAATCCCGGACCAAACACCGGGGCGGGGGAAACGGGACCAACTGTTCCCGATCCGCGGGGTTTGGAGGCTGAAGAGGGAGGAGGAGGAGGGAGGAAGCAGCAGCTGCCCCGCCGCGGGGCTCCCCGGGCTCTGCAGCCACCCGTTCCTATTCCGTAACCCCGGAAAAATCCACAAACCCCGAACCCAGCCCGGAGCCCTTCGGAGCCCCCGGTGCCCCGCGGGTCCCGGCAGGGAGGGGACAGGAGAGGGGACGGGAGAGGGAACAGGAGAGGGGACAGGAGGGGGGACAGGAGAGGGGACAGGAGAGGGGACAGGAGAGGGGACAGGAGAGGGGACAGGACTGAGGACAGGAGGAGGACACAGGAGGAGGGCTCGGCCCCCCGGCATTCCCGGAGCCCGGGGCAGAGCCAAGCGCAGGCGCTGCCGAGCGAGCGGGGCCGGGGCTGCCGCCCCTCGGCTCTGAGCAGAATCGGGGGGGTTTGCCCCAAAACCGGTCACAAAGCGAGGAGGGGCTGCTGCTTTTGGGGTAAAACACACGGGGAATGGGCACGGGGAGCTCTAACGCTGCGAGTGACCCAGGCACGGCCGAACCCGGACTCCGCTCGCTCCCGCCGGTCCCCGAGCCCCTTCGGCGCTTTCCTTTCCCGGATTTGCAGAATTCTCAAGGCACTGGCGATGGGGATGCGGGACGGGGAGCTCGGGGCACGGAGCTGCTCCTGCCCCCATGCCGAGGGGCCGGGAGGGCTCCGGGGAGCAGCAGCGAGGCACAACAACCCCGCCAGACCGAACCCGAGGGGCAAAGAGGGGCCGGGGAGCCGCTGCCCTCCAGCCCAACGCTGCCCCGCATTTTCCAGCCTCGGCTCGCTCCCGGCGCGGCCAGCGAGGCCCCAGAGCAAAGGGGGAACCGAGGGGAGCCGAGCTCAGCGCCCCTGCCCTGCCCCGGACGGGCACCGCGGCTCCCCCACAGCACAGGAGGAGCTGCACGACCCCCAGGGATCCCCCAAAACGGCCCCGAGCCCTCCCGGCCCCACCTGGGCCCTCCCTGGCCGGGACGGGCAGTGCTGGAGGCACCCGGGAGCCCCGGCTGGGCTTTAGGGACAGCTTTAGGGGGAAAAGGGGTCTGGGGGATCTGAGGGACCCCAACAGGAGACCCCCGAGGCTGCAGCACGGAGAGGAGCTGGGATGAGCGAGAGGAAAAAGGGGAGAGCAGGAGCAGCAACACAAACGCACCGTGACCCGGCCCCAGGTGAGGAAGAGCTGCACAGCAGGGAGGGAGGGAGGGGAGAAGCTGAATTCCATGGCTGGGAAGGCCCCAAACCTCAGCACTCCCCATCAGGGCCGAGATCCCCGGCCCTGCTCAGCCCTGGCTTTGGGTTTCGCTGTCCCTGGGAACCTTCCAAGGGCGGAGGAACCGACCAGAATCACCCGGACCAACCAAAATCACCTGGACCAACCAACCAACCTGGCTCCAAAGTGGCGAGTGCGACCTGAGGGGGGCTTGGCTGAGGAGGGACTGAGGGGCAGCAACTCCAGGGGCTGGAGCAGGGCCAAGGACCGGGACAAGATTCCTTCCATGTCCCAAAAGCGCACGGCAGCCCTTCCCATTCCCATTCCCCATTCCTCATTATTCCCCATTCCCCAGTCCCCATTTCCCATTCCCATTCCCCATTCCTCATTATTTCCCATTCCTCATTATTCCCCATTCCCATTCCCAATTCCTCATTATTCCCCATTCCCCATTTCCCATTCCCATTCCCCATTCCTCATTATTCCCCATTCCCCAGTCCCCATTTCCCATTCCCATTCCCCATTCCTCATTATTCCCCATTCCCCATTATTCCCCATTCCCCATTCCCTTTCCCCATTCCTCATTATTCCCCATTCCCCATTCCCATTCCCATTCCCCATTCCCCATTCCCATCCCCATTCCCACTCCCCATTATTTCCAATCCCAGCTCCATCTGCAGCACCTGCGGAAGCTCCGGAGCCCCCGAGGCACACACGGGACAGAGCCCCGTGCCCACCCAGCAGGGCAGGGACCCGACCCCAGCTCCGGCCCCTGTCTGCTCCGGCCGGGAGTGACGGAGGCTCGGGCCCCACACCCCGGCCCCGTTCTGCTCCATCTTCGGGACAATCCCATCATTTAAGGCCATTTCTGAGGGCATCGGGGTCCCTGAGGGGCAGCTGCGCCCGGGGCTGGGGCTGGGTTTGGGGAGCCAGGGCTGGGTTTGCCCAGGGGAGCCAGGGCTGGGTTTGCCCAGGGCTGGGTTTGGGTTTGGGTTTGCCCAGGGGAGCCGGGGCTGGGTTTGCCCAGGGAGGAGCCCTCGGTGCCAGAGCTCAGAGCTCCGGGAGGCTCCTGGTGAAGGTGCAGCGATTTGGGGAGTGGGAACAACCCTGGGAGCAGCACGGGGACAGCAGGGAGCGTCACCGGAGGGTCACAGCCCCCAGCCCGGACACAGGGCCACCACCGGGGCTCCCCAGATTTAGTGTTTGCCACAGGAGCCCCTGAACCCGCTCTCCCTGGGGGCTCCATCGAGGGGAAAGCGCCAGAGCCGCCCTTAAACCAAAGCAGAACAACAAGAACGAAACCCCAGCAGGGACAGGGAAGGTCCCACAGCCCCCAGAACAGACCCCAGACAGGACAGGGAGGGTCCTGTGCCCCACGAGCACGCTCCAGAAGGGACAGGGAAGGTCCCGGTGCCCCATGAGCACGCTCCAGAAGGGACAGGAGGGTCCGGCGCCCCCAAGATCAGACCCCAGGCAGGAGGGAAGGTCCCGGTGGTGCTCAGAACACGCTCCAGAAGGGACAGGAGGGTCCTGTGCCCCCAAGATCAGACCCCAGGCAGGAGGGAGGGTCCCGGTGGTGCTCAGAACACGCTCCAGAAGGGACAGGAGGGCCCGGCGCCCCGCGGGCTGTGCTCGGTCCATGCAGGTGCCCCCGGCCCGGGGCCATCATCTGCCCGCAGAGTGTCCCTGTGGGGCCATGATGACGGGCGAGGCCGCGGGCACGGCCAGCTCTGTCCTTTGCCCGGCCATGTGGGCCAGCACCGAGCTGGCCACGGCCTCGGCGGCCGAGCGGAGCCCGTTGGGGGCGGCCGAGGCCGAGCTGTGCTGGATGACGGGCGCGGGCGAGCCCGAGGGCTCCGAGCTCTCCTTGGGGCTCTCTGCGGGACACGAGCGGGACAGGAGCGCGTCAGGGACGGGGGAGCACCGGGGGAATGGGGCTGGGCTGGGGGGAAATGGGGCTGGGGCTGGGAACGGGGCTGGTTTGGGGGGGAACGGGGCTGGTTTGGGGGGGAACGGGGCTGGTTTGGGAATGGGGCTGGTTTGGGAACGGGGGTGGGCTGGGGCTGGGAACGGGGCTGGTTTGGGGGGGAATGGGGCTGGTTTGGGGGGGAATGGGGCTGGTTTGGGAATGGGGCTGGTTTGGGGGGGAATGGGGCTGGTTTTTAGGGGAATGGGGCTGCTTTGGGTCTGGGAACGCTGCTGGCCCAGAGGGGGTTCAGGGAGCAGCAGGAACGGGCTGGGCACTCGGCCTGGAGCAGCGAGAAGCCAAGCCCAGGCAATGCGGAGCCCCCTCCCCTCGGGCAGGACACGGGGACCCTCCCCACCGCCCGCTGGGCCCGCTGCCCCCTCCCCAGAGCAGCAGACCCTGCTGATCCCCCCAGTCCCAGCCCAGCCTCCCGAGGAGAGCAGCGCTGGCACCAAGCTCATTCCCAGCCCATCCATCCCTCATTAACACGAGTTAATCAATTTCCCCCAGGGCCTGGAGCCGAGGCTGAGCAGCCCCTTCCCCACCTGCCAGCGGGAGCAGACGCCCTGGAGCTGCGATTTGGGGGGGTTTATCCCTAAATCACCTGCTCTGCTCTTTACTGCTCCCCCGCCATTGAAATCAATCAGAGCCCATCACGCGGCTCTGCCTGCTCGGGATTTGGGGAATTTGCAGCCCCAGACAAAGGCAGAGCCTCCTTCCCTTTGTTCTTCGGGAATTTGGGGAATTTGGCAGAGCTCAGAGCTCCCGAGCCTGGCGATCACCTGGGAGCCCTCAGGTGCCCCAGAGGTGCCGGCAGGAAATTCCATCTCCCTTTGCAGGGCAAGCAAAGGCACAGCTGGGCACAGGAAACCCCAACAAAAACCCAGAACCCCAGCACCCAGAGCTCTCCCTTTGCAGGGGCAAACAAGGGCACAGCTGGGATGTTTGTGGCATAGGAAACCCCAATAAAAACCCAGAAACTGAGCACCCAGAGCTCTGCACCCAGAGGTGCCGGCAGGAAATTCCATCTCCCTTTGCAGGGCAAGCAAGGGCACAGCTGGGTACAGGAAACCCCAATAAAAACCCAGAACCCAGCACCCAGAGCTCTCCCTTTACAGGATCAAACAAGGGCACAGCTGGGATGTTTGTGGCACAGGAAACCCCAACAAAAACCCAGAACCCAGCGCCCAGAGCTCTGCACCCAGAGGTGCCAGCAGGAAATTCCATCTCCCTTTGCAGGATCAATCAAGGGCACAGCTGGGATGTTTGTGGCACAGGAAACCCCCACAAAGTCAGGTGTGGGGCTCAGCCCCTCGCTGCGCTCCCCGTCCTGGCTGCACCCCCTGACTGCAGACGCACAACAAAGCTCGCAATAAAGCCCAGAGCAGCTGCAACCCCCTCAGGGACCCTGCGCAGGACCTGCCTGGCCGCAAATCCCGGCCGTAAAAGGGGCACAGGGCAGGGGGGAATCTCATTTCCAGCCTGCAGATGTGCAATGAATTCCTGCTGCTGCTGCTGAGGGGGATTGGGATGAGCGGGGACGAGCAGGGGTTTGGGGATCTGGGGACATCTGAGGGGCTTGGAGCCACCCAGGGGTGACAGTGGCTGTGCCAGGACCCTCGAGCTCATCCCTGTGCCCCACCAGGCAGGGCAGAACCCCACAGACCCTGACAAGGGGGCAAGGTACAGCCCTGAACACTGAATTTTCATTTTTTAGGTATTTTTTTCCAGGGTGACAGTGGCTGTGCCAGGACCCCTGTGCCCCACCAGGCAGGGCAGAATCCTGAACAGTGAATTTTCATTTTTTAGGTATTTTTTTCCGGGGGTGACAGTGGCTGTGCCAGGACCCCTGTGCCCCACCAGGCACGGCAGAACCCCACAGACCCTGACCAGGCACAAGGCACAGCCCTGAACACCGAATTTTCGTTTTTAGGTATTTTTTCCCCTTTTTCTGCCCGTGTTCCTGCTCGCTCAGCCCGTGCTCCCGTTTTTCCAAGGAACACTAGAGGACTCCAGCGTCCTCCCAAAGCCTCTCAGCAGCCTGAACTGCACTGCAGGCAGGGCAGCAGGACCCAGATCCCGCCAGCTCCCGGCTCGGCGATAATGAAACAGCCAGCATTAAAAAAAGAAAATTATGGGAAGAAAAGGAGATAAAAACCAGCCTTTTCCTTTTTTTTTTTTTGGTTTAACTGCCAAGCCGAGGGAATGGCAGAGAATGAGCAATGGAGCTGCAGGATGTCATGGGGGGGGTCTGGCCTTGGTGTGGGGCAGCAAATTTGGAATTTCCAAGGGACACGGGGGGCACAGGGACCCTGCCCTGGGGGCACAGGGGGGCACAGGGACCCTGCCCTGCCCTGGCACTGCCCTGGTGCCAGCAGGTGCCACCCCAAGGCCACAGGGACACTCTGGGGATCCCCCTCAGCAGTGGGATGGGCAGGAATGTCCTGGGGGGCTCCGGGGGGATTCTGGGGTGTCCTGGGCCCAGCCCGGGCGCTCTGCACTCCCTGCTGGGCCAGCCCTGCCCTGCGGGGACCCCGAGGGACAGGGGTGACACAGGGGTGACACAGGGGTGACAGAGAGGTGACAGGGGGTGACAGGGGTGACAGGGGTGACAGGCATGGCCTGAGGGGACAGCCCCCTCCCGCCCGGCCCAGGTGTGCTGTCACTCACCCAGGTAGCCCTGGCTCTTCTTCTGCAGGGCCGTGACGGGACAGTCCTTGTGGGCCAGCAGCAGCTGCTTCAGCTGCGCCACCTCGTTCCTGAGCAGCGTCACCTCGTTCTGAGGGGACACAGGGACACGCAGACACACCTGAGCCACTCCGCAGAGCGTCCCCAAACCCTCAGAGTGTCCCAAAAACTCCTCGGAGCTTCCTAAAAACCTTCAGAGCTTCCCCAAAACCCTCAGTGCCCCAAAAACCCCTCAGAGCTTCCCAAAAACTCCTTGGAGCTTCCAAAAAACTCCTCAGAGTGTCCCAAAAACCCTCAGAGCGTCCCAAAAACTCCTTGGAGCTTCCCAAAAAACCCAGGGCCATGCCAGGGCCGCACCAGGGCCGCACCAGGGCTGTGCCAGGGCCGTGCCAGGGCCGTGCCAGCCTGTGCCCCACTCACGCTCAGCTGGATGTTCTGGCCGTGCCAGCCCCGTGCCCACCCCGTGCCCAGCCCGTGCCCCACTCACGCTCAGCTGGATGTTCTGGCTGGTCAGCTCCTCGGCTTTCTTCTCCAGCGAGGACACCCAGAGCTTGCGCTTCTGCCGGCAGCGCGAGGCGGCCGCGCGGTTCCGCTCCAGGAAGCGCTGCCGGCGCTCGTCCGGGTCCTCGTCAGCCGCGCGCCGGCGCCGGCCCCCGGAGCTGGGCGTGGGCTGGGCCGGGGACACCTGCGGGGACAGCGAGAGATGGGCACACCTGGGGACAGCGACACGGACACACCTGGGGACAGGGACACCTGAGGGGACAGCGACAGGGACGTGGGCACACCTGGGGACAGGGACATGGGCACACCTGGGGACAGGGACAGATGGGCTGGGCTGGGCTGGGCCGGGGACACCTGCGGGGACAGCGAGACATGGGCTGGGGACACCTGGGGACAGCGACAGGGAGAGCTGGACACACCTGGGGACAGCGACAGGGACGTGGGCACACCTGGGGACAGGGACATGGAGAGATGGGCTGGGCTGGGCCGGGGACACCTGCGGGGACAGCGACAGGGACATGGACACACCTGGGGACAGGGAGAGCTGGGCACACCTGGGGACAGGGACATGGGCACATCTGGGGACAGGGACAGGGACATGGGCACACCTGGGGACAGGGACATAGAGAGATGGGCTGGGCTGGGCCGGGGACACCTGCGGGGACAGGGACAGGGACAGGGAGAGGGGACATGGGACAGGGACAGGGACAGGGACAGGCTCAGCAGCGGCTCTGGGACAGGCAGGACACAGCGCTGGCACCGCAGAGTGAGCGGAGCTCGGTCCTGCTGCCACTGCCAGGCACGGCCACTGCTCAGGGCAGCAGATGATCCCGGCTTTCAAGAATGCAATTTGCTTTAAAAATTAATTTTCCCCTCAAAACCTGCAGCCTAACAAGCCCTGGGAGGCGACGGGGAACGGGAGGGTTTGTAGGGCCTTGGTTTTATTGGGGAGAACAAAGGGAGAGCAGCCAGGGCTGGCAGCAGAGCAGCTCCAGCCCCACACCATGAGGGGCCGGCCCAGCCCCACACCATGAGGGGCCGGCCCAGCCCCGCACCATGAGGGGCCGGCCCAGCCCCACACCATGAGGGGCCGGCCCAGCCCCACACCATGAGGGGCCGGCCCAGCCCCACACCATGAGGGGCCGGCCCAGCCCCGCACCATGAGGGGCCAGCCCAGCCCCACACCATGAGGGGCCAGCCCAGCCCCACACCATGAGGGGCTGCCCGGCCCCAGTGCAGCAGCGCATGGAGACCAAGCCGTGCACAGCCAGCCGGGCGGAGCAGGTGGCCACGCCGGCAGAGGCTGCTGGCACTCGGCTGATTGCCTGAGCGGGGAGCGTTTAACCCACACTGGGCAGGGACAGGAGGGGCAATGCTCCTTCCCAGCCAAGCCCGGGGCTGCCGGGCAGGTGAAGCAGGGCTGGAGCCCCCCGCCCGGTGCGCTGGGGGTGCCTCAGTGCTGAGCAGCCCTGCAATGGACAGGGTTTAACCCCTTCTGCAGCGTGCGCAGGGCGCTGGGAGGGTCTGTGCTCCTTGCCAAGGCCTGGGAGCCCCAGTGCAGCAGGAGCAGCCCCAGGGCAGCCCCAGCTGCAGCCCCAGTGCAGCCCCAGCTGCAGCTCCAGGGCAGCATTACCAGCAGCCCCAGCATTCTCAGCATTACCAGCATTACCAGCAGCACACACACACACACACACACCTGTGGCTGGGCCGGGGACGGCGTGTCGGGGTGCTGTCCCCCCTGGCTCTGCTCCGGCCGCGCCGTCACCAAGGTGCTGGCCGAGCCCACGGCCAGGCTGCTGCCGTTCAGCGAGGAGGAGGCTGCCAGGCTGGCCTTCAGCCTCTGCGAGGGCAAAGAGGGACATCAGAGGAGCTGCCAGGGCCCGGCAGCCGCTGCAGCCACCCTGCAGCCACCCTGCAGCCACACTACAGCCCCTGCAGCCCCTGCAGCCACCCTGCAGCCCCTGCAGCCACCATGCAGCCACCCTGCAGCCACCATGCAGCCGCTGCCGCCACCCTGCAGCCACCCTGCAGCCACCCCGCAGGACACGGCCACCGGCTGTGTCCAGCCCAGCCCAGTGGGCAGTGCCCAGCCCAGCCGTGCCCAGGGGGCAGGCCCAGGGGCCGGGCAGGCTGCAGGGCCCAGGTGTCCCCGAGTGCCCACAGCGGGATCTGAGGGTGCAGAGGGACCCAGGGGTGACAATGGTGACAACGGTGCCCAGTCCCCTCCCTGGGCAGGGGAGCTGCCCCAGCCAGGAGCTGCTGGAGCCTGGGGACCCCCTGACAGTGCCACCACTCACCAGTTTGGCTTCCGAGTGCACCGGGAGTGCTGAGGGCGACAGGGACCCGCTGCTGCTGCTGCTGCTGCTGCTGCCGGCGCTGCCGGGGGGCCCGGGGATGCCAGGGACGTTGGGCACCATGGCCACGGGCCGGGCCAGCTGCGGGCAGCGGGACAGAGGCGTTGGCACCGGAGCAGCTCCCGACAGGGCAGGGCTGCCAGCCCCGAGTGCCACAATCGCCCAGCACGGGGCACAGGGCAGGTTCTGGAAGGTTCTCTCACCGAGATGACGGACGGCATCTGCACGGGGGGCCCGGGCAGCACGGGCACGGTCTGGCCGTTGGCGAGCTGCACGACGAGAGGGAGGGAGGAGCTGGGAGAGCTGAAAAACACAATGACAGCAGCCCTGCAACACTGCAAAACACAACAGCAGCCCTGCAGAACTGCCCTGGGAGAGCCGCAAAACAACCCTGCACCACTGCACCACTGCACCACTGCACCACTGCCCTATGGGAGCTGCAAAACACAACAACAGCCCTGCAGAACTGCCCTGGGAGAGCCGCAAAATAACCCTGCACCACTGCACCACTGCACCACTGCACCACTGCACCACTGCACCACTGCCCTGGGAGAGCTGCAAAACACAACAGCAGCCCTGCACCACTGCCTGGGCCATGGCAGCGCCAGCCGTGCCAGCCGTGCCAGCTGTGCCAGCCCAGCAGCCCCACTGTGGCAGCTCCCCCTGGCTCCCAGGAAATTCCCGGATGGAATCCCTGCCCCGGAGCTCTCCCTGCCCCTGGAGCTCTCCCTGCCCATACTCACCCAGCTGTCTGTCAGTCTGTCTGTCTGTCAGTCAGTCTGTCTGTCTGTCTGTCACAACCCCAGCCCATACTCACCCGAGGTGGCGGCTGGCGGGCGGTGCCCGTGCTCACCCAGCTGCGTCAGTCAGTCTGTCAGTCTGTCTGTCTGTCGGTCTGTCAGAATCCCAGCCCATACTCACCCCAGGTGCCGGTTGGAGCTCTCCCTGCCTGTGCTCACCCAGCTGTCTGTCAGTCTGTCAGTCTGTCTGTCACAATCCCAGCCCACACTCACCCCAGGTGGCGGCTGGCGGGCGGTGCCCGTGCTCACCCAGCTGTGTCTGTCTGTCTGTCAGTCAGTCTGTCTGTCAGTCTGTCAGTCACAATCCCAGCCCATACTCACCCCAGGTGCCGGCTGGCAGGTGGTGCCCGTGCTCACCCAGCTGTGTCTGTCTGTCTGTCAGTCTGTCTGTCTGTCTGTCAGTCAGTCTGTCAGTCTGTCTGTCTGTCAGTCACAATCCCAGCCCACACTCACCCCAGGTGGCGGCTGGCGGGCGGTGCCCGTACTCACCCAGCTGTGTCTGTCTGTCTGTCAGTCAGTCTGTCTGTCTGTCGGTCTGTCAGAATCCCCTGGACACTCACCCCAGGTGCCGGCTGGCGGGCGGTGCCTGCGTGATGACCGAGGTTGGCGACGGCAGCGTGGCCGCGGCGTGCAGGCTGTCGTAGCCCAGGTGCAGTGGCAGCGAGCCCGGCCGCACGATGGTGGGCGTGGGGGTGGACAGGACCACGGCCTTGGGGGGGCCCTCCTGGGGGCAGAGAGCACAAACAGGGGCTGCTCAGCGCCACATCCTCAGCCTGCAGAAACCCCCACCACAGACACCCAGGGGAACGCATCACCCACACGGTGAGGGGGGCAGAGCTCCAGCCACTGGACTCGGGGTGCTTGGGGGGAGCTGAAACTCCAGCCCCTCCATTCAGGATGCTTTAGAAGCTCAAGCCCCTCCATTTGGGGTGTTTGGGATGGAGGTGAAGTTCCAGCCCCCCACTATTCAGGATGTTTTACAAGTTCCAGCCCCCCACTATTCAGGATGTTTTACAAGTTCCAGCCCCTCACTATTCAGGATGTTTTAGGAGCTCCAGCACCTCCATTTGGGGTGCTTTAGGAAGGGGTGAATCTCCAGCCCCTCTGTCCCTTCAGAGGCCCAAATCCGGCCCCAGAAAAGCCCAAATCAGGCCCTGAGGAGCCCAGATCAGGCCCTGAGGAGCCCAGCCGGGTCCCCAGGGCACAGCCGCACCTTGTCCCTGTCCCTGTCCCTGTCCCGGTCTCTGTCCCGGTCCCGGTCCCGGTCCCGCTGGGGCTCTCGGGGCCGCGCTGCCGCGGGGCTCTCGGGCGGGGACGAGTCCACGTCCAGCGGCTCCTCCTCCTTGATCCGCACGTCCGGCGTGGAGGGCAGCGACATGTCCAGGGCGCCCGAGCCCTGCGGGGAGGAGGGACGGTCACACTGGGAGCGACAGACGGACAGATTAGGGCAGACAGACAGCCTGGGGACGGACAGCTTGGCACGGACAGACAGACTGGGAGGGACAGCTCTGGGATGGACAGACAGCTCTGGGAGGACAGACAGCTCTGGGATGGACAGACAGCTCTGGGAGGACAGACAGCTCTGGGATGGACAGACAGCTCTGTAAGGACAGACAGCTCTGGGATGGACAGACAGCTCTGGGAGGACAGACAGACACCCTGGAAGGACGGACACACACCCAGGAAGGAGCCCCCATCTCGCGCTGCCTGCAAAACGCTCTCTGCTCTCCCAGTTGGAGGCTCAGCCCCCAGCCTTGCCCATTTATTACCATTATTATTACAATTGCTATTTATTTGCACTGCAGCAGCCCCCGTGAGCACGTGGGGCGGCTCCAGCCCGGCCCAGAGGGAGCTGCAGCCCCAGCAGCCCCTGCAGCCCCCGATGGCAGCACCGTGTGGGGCCCAGGGACACACAGCACTGCCCCACGGCTGTTATGGGGATTTTCAGCATGAAAAGGGCCCTGCGAAGGAGAACAGGCACCCCAGCCAAACGCCTGCGAGTTACAGGAGGCACTTTCACTCACACAAGAGCTGTAAAACATTGTATAAATCAGCCTGAATTATTTTATTACCCGATTATCAAAAGCAAACAAAGAGCCATGCAAGTTATTAAATATCTATGAGCGCCCCATTAAAATAAAACCCAACCATATGCCTGGAGTTGGCCCCTTGCCACCACCCTGGGATCCAGCAGAGCCACGTGGCCCGGAGGAACAGCCAGGGACGTGCAGGGGACACCAGGGCCAGGGACAGCTGAATTGGGGGTCCCAGACCTGCAGGGAGGCCGTGGCAGGGCAGGGATGCTGCTCCAGGGCTGGCAAATCACCTGGGCCCTGCTCCTGCCCGGGCAGGGGAAACTGCCCCTAAAGCAGCCCTGGCTTTGTCCAGCCTGTGCTCCGTCCCTGCCTGCTCCCTGTCCGTCCGTCTGTCTGTCCGTCCGTCCATCCATCATCCATCCATCCCTGCTCCATCCATCCATCCGTCCATCCATCCGTCCATCCATCATCCATCCATCCATCCATCCCTCCATCCATCCGTCCATCCATCCATCCATCCATCCATCCCTGCTCCATCCGTCCATCCATCCATCCATCCATCCATCCATCCATCCATCATCCATCCATCCATCCATCCATCATCCATCCATCCATCCATCCATCCATCCATCCATCCATCCATCCCTCCATCCCTGCTCCATCCATCCATCCATCCATCCATCTGTCCATCCATCCATCCGTCCATCCATCATCCATCCGTCCATCCATCCATCCATCATCCATCCAGCCCCTCATTTTGGGGTGTTTTGGGGGGGACACAGCTCCAGCCCCTTGCTTTGGGCTATTTTAGAGCCCCAGCCCCTCCTCTTGGGATATTTCACAGAGGACACAGCTCCAGCCCCCTGGGCAGCTCCCCTGGGCGGTTCTGCCCGCGGTAGGGGCAGCAACAACCAAACCACCTGCCCTTACACGCATTCACCTGCCCTTATACCCATTTACCTGCCCTTACACGCATTCACCTGCCCTTATACCCATTTACCTGCCCTTACACGCATTCACCTGCCCTTATACCCATTTACCTGCCCTTACAACCATTTTTTTCCTGCCCTTTCAGAGCCCAGCCCCGCCGTAGGTGCAGCAATTCCCATTTTCCTGCCCCTATTCCCGTTTCCCTGCCCTTCCCGAGCCCGGCCCTGCCGTAGGTGCAGCAAACACCATTTCCCTGCCCTTATTCCCATTTCCCGGCCCTTATTCCCATTTCCCTGCCCCTGTTGCCGTTTCCCTGCCCCTGTTCCCATTCCCATTCCTCCATCTCTGCCTGTTCCTGCCCCCCATCCCTGCCCATTCCTGCCCCCCATCCCCAGGTGTTCCTGCCCCCCATCCCTGCCTGATCCTGCCCCCCATCCCCAGGTGTTCCTGCCCCCCATCTCGGGCTGTTCCTGCCCCCCATCCCTGCCTGTTCCTGCCCCCCATCTCGGGCTGTTCCTGCCCCCCATCCCCAAGTGTTCCTGCCCCCCATCCCCAGGTGTTCCTACCCCCCATCCCTGCCTGTTCCTGCCCCCCATCTCTGCCCGTTCCTGCCCCCCATCCCTGCCCGTTCCTGCCCCCCATCTCTGCCCATTCCTGCCCCCCATCCCTGTCCCCATTCCCGGCCGTTCCTGCCTCCCTTCCCCGCTCCAGAACAAAGGGCAGGAGCCTTTGCCGCAGCCGCATACCAATGAGAGAGATCAATTTCGGTTTAAAGAGCCTGTTATTGGCGAGCGGGGGGAGCGGCTGGGAAGGCAGGTTTCAGTTTTAATTCTGAATTCCTCCGTTCCCCATCTCGGCAAGATTTACGCGGCTCGGCTCCCGCAGTTTATTTCCGAGCAGCGCCGCTGACTGCGAGCGTATGCGCGGCCATACATCAATTTAGCAAATGTATGTGCCAGGCTGCGCGCCCGGCGCGCATCTGCTGCCGCTCCCGCCCGGCCGGCGGGCGGGGCGGGGGCTGCAAATGTCCTTAATTAGCAGCTTTCTGATGAGATCCCGCGTCCTTCAGCCGCCGGCGCTCGCCGGGCTGCGGGGGCAGCCGGCACCGATGGCGCTGGCGGAGCGCGGAGCTCTTTGTTAGCGAATCCGCTCCTTGCCACCGAGCCGCGATGGAGCCCCGTGCCCCCATCCGTGCCCGCCCCTCCGCGGCGCCATCCCGCCGGGCCTCGGCCCCGAGGGGGCTCTGCTGTAACCCGGCCCTGCAGCGCCTTCCCTGTCATTATTTTGGGTACCCCCTCTCCGTTTCTGCAGCTCCTTCCCCGTCATTATTTTGGATATTCCCCCTCTCCATTTCTGCAGCTCCTTCCCCGTCGTTATTTTGGATATTCCCCCTCTCCATTTCTGCAGCTCCTTTCCTGTCATTATTATGGGTACCCCCTCTCTGTTTCTGCAGCTCCTTCCCTGTCATTATTTTGGGTACCCCCTCTCTGTTTCTGCAGCGCCTTCCCTGTCATTATTTTGGATATTCCCCCTCTCCATTTCTGCAGCTCCTTCCCTGTCATTATTTTGGGTACCCCCTCTCCATTTCTGCAGCTCCTTCCCTCTCATTATTTTGGATATTCCCCCTCTCCATTTCTGCAGCTCCTTCCCTGTCAGGTGTTTTGGGGCTCTCCCCCTCTCTATTTCCCCCCTTTTTCTGAAGTGCAAAGCCAAAGGAATAATAAACCATTAAATCAGCTCCCGGCAGGCCAGGGTCGGTGGGAACGGCGCCAAAGTCACCCGAGTGACACCAACAAGGCCCCACACGGCAGCAGATCCCACCGGGGCCGAGCCTCGCACAGGAGCCGTCCCAGTCCCTCACAGTGCTCCCAGTGTTCCCAGTGCTCCCAGTCCCTCCCAGTGCCCCCAGTCCCTCCCAGTGCCTCCCAGTGCCCCCAGTGTTCCCAGTCCCTCCCAGTGTTCCCAGTGCCCCTCTTGCCTTTTTCTCGTCATCCTCGGCCGCTTTCTTGAACTCGTGCTCGAAGGAGCTGGCCAGCTCGTTGAACAGCCCCACCTCCTCACAGTTCTTCAGGAACCGCGTCGGGGTCGGGGTCTGATCTGGGTCGGAACACCGGGAATTGGTCAGGGAGAGCACAACCAAAAATCCCCATTTTACCACCCCAGTCCCTCAATGGGAGCCCCGGGAGCGTGGGTGTCACCCTGGGGACAGCCGGTGACACTCTGGAACGGGGACAGTCATTGTGAGCTGGGATTGTTTCTCTGGTGTTTAGTTTTGTTTTGTTTTGTTTTCCCCAAAAGCCCTCCAGGGTGTCCCCTCTGTCACCCAGCAGGACACAGAGGGACAGGAGGGACCCTGGGGTCTCTCTGCTCTGGGATTTGTGGGGTTTGGGTTCCCCCATTTTACAGAGGCTGTGGGAGCTCTGGCTGGGGCTCTGCAGAGCGCGTGGGGCTTTAATTTATTTTATTTATTTAATTTATTAACTGCAGCTTCCTAAAAGCTCGGGGAAAACCGACACCTGGGCTGAGAGGGGAAGCTGCTCTGTCAGGGCTGGCTCATCGTGCTCAAAGCACACGCAGAGACGTGAAAGCCCTTCTGGCCATAAATCCTCCAGCCTTTAATAAAAAACTGCGAGAGCTTAGAAAAAAAATTAAAAAAAAAAAACAACCCAAACCCCACAAAACCTGATACCACCATAAAAAATAAAGGAAAACCGGGGAAGGCTGATGAAATGCAGATCAGGGGTTTATGGGGCGCAGCTGTGCCTGGCGCCCGGCCCGCCGTACCTGCGATGATGACGGAGTCGGTGCGAGCGGGGCCGAACTTGAGCGTCAGCTCGTGCTTGTGCTTGTGCACGGCCAGGTGGTCCTCGTTGGTGAACCTCTGCAAGGGAACGGGCACGGCACGGCCATCAGCGCTCGGGGGGTGGGCACAGGACGGGCACAGAACGGGCGATCAGCGCTCGGGGTATGGGCACAGGACGGCGATAAACGCTCGGGGTGTGGGCACAGGACGGGCACAGAACGGGTGATCAGCGCTCGGGGTATGGGCACAGAACGGGCGATAAATGCTCGGGGGTATGGGCACAGAATGGGCACAGAACGGGCACAGAATGGGCGATCAGCGCTCGGGGTGTGGGCACAGGACGGCGATAAACGCTCGGGGGTATGGGCACAGGACGGGCACAGAACGGGCGATAAATGCTCGGGGTCATGGGCACAAAATGGGCAATCAGCGCTTGGGGTATGGGCACAGAACGGGCACAGAATGGGCACAGAACGAGCACAGAACGGGCAATCAGCGCTCGGGGTTATGGGCACAGAACGGGCGATAAATGCTCCGGGTATGGGCACAGAACGGGCACAGAACGAGCACAGAACAGGCAATCAGCGCTCAGGGTTATGGGCACAGAACGGGCACAGAATGGGCAATCAGCGCTCGGGGTCATGGGCTTGTCCTAAGGAGGGGGAGAGGGGCTGGAGACAATGGAGGGGGGATCTGGGGCTGTGGGAGCAGGGCACAGAGGGGGACAGGCTGTGGGAGCAGGGTAAGGGTTAGGGGTAAATGCAAGCAAATTCTGAACCCCAAAATTCCCTCTCTGTTGCTGGCTGAGGAAGAGGCGAATTTGGCGCAATTTGGGCAACTTTTCCTGCACGGGGTGAGGGCAGAGCCGGCCCTGCCTGCCGGTTCAGCCCCTGAGGTTTTATGGAGTGAGGGCGGCGCAGCACCTGCCCCCACCCGAACCCCAACCCGGGGGGAGCTGCAGGATGGACCCCATCTTCAGGGAGGGTAAAACCCCATGGAGTGCTGTGGGGCTGGCTGTGGGACCGGCTGTGGGGCTGGCTGTGGGTCTGGCTGTGGGGCTGGCTGTGGATCTGGCTCTGTGGCAGGCTCTGGAGCCGGCTGTGGGGCTGGCTGTGGGTCTGGCTGTGGGGCTGCTGTGGGGCCGGCTGTGGGGCCGGCTGTGGGGCCGGCTGTGGGTCTGGCTCTGGGGCCGGCTGTGGGTCAGCTGTGGGGCTGGCTTGGGGGCCGGCTGTGGGTCTGGCTGTGGGGCTGGCTGTGGGTCTGGCTGTGGGGCTGGCTGTGGGGCCGGCTCTGGGGCTGGCTGTGGGTCAGCTGTGGGGCTGGCTCGGGGGCCGGCTGTGGGTCTGGCTGTGGGTCTGGCTGTGGGTCGGCTGTGGGTCTGGCTCTGGGGCCGGCTGTGGGGCTGGCTGTGGATCTGGCTGTGGGGCTGGCTGTGGGTCTGGCTCTGGGGCCGGCTGTGGGGCTGGCTGTGGGTCGGCTGTGGGGCCGGCTGTGGGGCTGGCTCGGGGGCTGGCTCTGGGTCTGGCTGTGGATCTGGCTGTGGGGCAGGCTGTGGGGCCGGCTGTGGGGCAGGCTGTGGGGCTGGATTTGGGGCTGGCTGTGGATCTGGCTGTGGGTCCGGCTGTGGGGCCGGCTGTGGGTCTGGCTCTGGGGCTGGCTGTGGGGCCGGCTGTGGGTCTGGCTGTGGGGCCGGCTGTGGGTCTGGCTCTGGGGCCGGCTGTGGGGCAGGCTCTGGGGCCGGCTGTGGGCCGGCTGTGGGGCAGGCTGTGGGGCTGCAGAGGCAGACAAAGGCTGAGCAGGGGCAGCTCGGCACGGACGGGGTTACAGCGCAGCCCCGCAAAGCGCAGGATGGATTGCAGCTCTCCTAACACACTGCGACAAAGGCAACGCGCCGGGCTGCGCACCGCAACCAACGCTGCAGCCGCAGCAGAGCAGCAGCAGAGCAGCAGCAGAGCAGCAGCACATTCCTCCCTGTCCCCTTCCCTCCCTCCCAGGCATCCCAGTCCCACCCAGACCCCCTGCTCCTGGGGGGCTGCCCCACTGGGACACCCACCGCGGGCCTGCCCATGGCTTCATTTATGGCTCTGAGCAAATAAATCTGGTTTTTGAGCTGGGCGCAGGGGGGACAATCCCTCGGTGGCAGGGGACAATCCATTGGTGACAGGGGACAATCCTGCCCCTCAATGGCAGGGGACACCCAGCCCTGGGGACACCCAGACCTTGGGGACACGCAGCCCTGGGGACACCCAGCCCTGGCCCCAGCCCCTGTCCCCAAGCTCAAGGACAAGGGGTCACACGCGCACACCGAGCGTCCCCCGGAGCTCTCCGGGGGCTCTGCCGGCCGCCCGCGATTTGGGCTCAGATCCAGAGAAATCGGAGCCGGCGGCAGAAGCGCCGGGAGGTTTTTGCCAGGCACGGAGCCCCTCCATCTGCCCCGGCTCTGTTCCGTAACCCAACCCTAAACAAACCCCAAACCAAATTCTCGGCAGCTCGGCCCAAATCTGCCTGATCCGGGCTTGTTTTCCCTCCCCGCTGCTCTGCCCCAGCCTCCCGCAGACGCTTTTTGTCCGAGGAGCTTTCACAGATCCCCGAAACCCCCGAACAAAGGAGCGGGACAGGGGGGATTCGGGAATTATTCCAGAATTCAGGAATTCGGGAATTCGGGAATCGCCCTGCCGAGGGGCCCTGCAGGGGAAGGGACACCCACGTTTCTCCGTGGTTTTGGCCCCAAAATCCCCCGGTTTTAAGGAATTCGGCTGGGATGGGGCGAAGGGAGGGAAACGAACCCGGCTTTTGTGCGGGGCCGCGATGAATATTTGAATACTGAGCGGGCGGGCGGCGTCGGAAACCCGAGCACCTGAGTCGGGGGTGGGGGGAAATGAAAAAGAAGAAAATCCCCAATTCTGCCGCTCCGCTCTGCGCTGAATAAATGTGATTTTTGGGCCAGGGAGGGAAGCGCGGGAGGCGCAGCGCGGGGTCGTGTCTCCCCCAGCAGCCCCAACGCCAGGTTTATTTTAATCTTTCATTTTCCTTCACTGCCGGATTTTTTTTTTCCCTAATTTTTTTTTTTTTTTTTCCCCGGCACTTTGGGTGCGCCGGGCGCGCGTTACAGCTCTATTTAACATCTTTATGTGGGCTCGCAGCTCGGGAGCTCTCTCCTTCCCTGCGCAGAAATGCTCACAGACACAATATATCTTCCCGCACGCATTTCCAAACGCCGAGAGCCAGAGGCTGAGTCTGGCGCTCGGGCTCTAAATCATGTCATTTTACACAGAGAGGGGGAGCACAGGGGGAGAGCAGGGGGGGAACGAGGGGGAAAAAATGGAATGAGTTAAAGCCACAGCGCTGGCTTTAATATTTAATCTCCTTCCATCAGCAGCTGACATGCAGCAGGGTTATTTCAGCTGCTATTTTGCGGGTGTCGGAATTAAAAAGAAGATGTTGGCTGTAAAGTCTTTGGGGCGAGGGACAGCAGCAGGGCGAGCGCTGCCAGTGGCCCTCGGGCTTTCCCGCAGCCCCAAATTCGGCGTTTTCTGCATGGAAAATGGACGGGGCCGGGCCGGGCCGGGCGGGGCGAACCCGCGGCGCCCCCGGGCTGTGACAGCTCCGGGATGGACCCGTGGTTCCGAGCCGGGCCGAGCCGTTCCGAGCCGTTCTGAGCCGTTCTGAGCCGGGCCGAGCCGTGTGCAGCGCACACCCAAGGCGGGAGGGATCTGTGCCGCCGCTTAACGAGCGCGACACGAGCGACAAGACAAGGGCTCGAGCGCCAAGGGCTCGCTCGGCTGCTCGGGGCCCTCCTGCCTTCCCGGAGCCGGGGCCTGCGGGAACCGGGGAGCCGGGGCAGGGCTTGGCCTCGCCGGGCCCGCTCCGAGCGGATCCCGGGCCGCAGTTCCCGGTGGAACCCGGCGGTACCGGGCCGCAGTTCCCGGTGTAACCCGGCGGTACCGGGCCGCAGTTCCCGGTGGAACCCCGGCAGTACCGGGCCGCAGTTCCCGGTGTAACCCGGCGGTACCGGGCCGCAGTTCCCGGTGGAACCCGGCGGTACCGGGCCGCAGTTCCCGGTGGAACCCGGCGGTACCGGGCCGCAGTTCCCGGTGTAACCCGGCGGTACCGGGCCGCAGTTCCCGGTGTAACCCCGGCAGTACCGGGCTCGGCAGGGCCGGGGGGGCTGCGGGGCCGCTCAGGATGGAATTAACGGGATTAATTAACGAGCTGTCAGCGGCGCGGGGAGGGCGAGCCCTGCTCCGAGCGTGACTCGGCACTGGAGCCACCCTGGCCACGGGGATGGGTGACAGGGTGACACTGCCATGGTGACAGCGCTGGGGCCACCCTGGTGACAACACTGGAGCCACCATGGCCACGGGGATGGGGCTGCCATGGTGACGCGGCTGGGGCCACCACCCTTGGTGACAGCGCTGGGGCCACTGTGGTGACAGCACTGGAGCCACCGCGGCCACAGGGCTGGGGCCACCACCGCGGTGACAGCCCTGGAGTCACTGCGGTCACAGGGCTGAAGCCACCCTGGTGACAGGGCTGGGGCCGCCGAGCCCTTGGGGACACGGCCTGAGCCAGCCGAGCACGGAGGGACAGCAGCGGCAGCAGAGGCCGCACTGCGGAGCGGGAGGGAAACGATGCAGGGCGAGCGCGGGCCGAGCTCAAAGTCACCGTGGCTGGAAACGCCGCCACCCTCTGCGCTCGGGGCTGCACAGACGCTCCCTGCTCATCGCCAGGCTGCAGACGCGCTCCCTGCTCATCGCCATGCCGGGCGCACGGCGGGGTCAGGGTGACCCCACGGGCAAGGGGGCCCCGGGCGGCTGTCCCGGGTGTGCCGTGACCCCGGCTCCATCTCCCATCTCCCATCTGAGCAATGCCCGGTAATTCCCTCCTCCCCGGCCGCTCGGATTAATGAATTAATTCGCTAATGTGCCCCAAGTGCCCCGATCGCGGTGATTCACGGCCCCGTTCCACCGCAGGGAAGGAGGTGTCGGTGCCGTTCCACCGGCAGGGAAGGAGCACGGCAATCCCCAAGCCCCGTTCCACCGGAGGGAAGGAGCACGGCAGTCCCCGAGCCCCGTTCCACTGGAGGAAAGGAGCAAGGCACCGAGCCCCGTTCCACCGGAGGGAAGGAGGTGTCGGTGCGGGGCCAGCGCCGCGCACACGCTCGGCACGACACAGTCCAGCCCCGCACGGACAAACGGAGCCGTCTGTCCGTCTGCCTTTTCCAACCGGACCCGTGCCAGCGCCCACAGAGGCTCCGATCTTGGGGGCCGGGGGTGCTCGGGGCCGCTCCCCACGGCCGGAGCAGGGACGGGAAGCGGCTCCGATCCCGGGGCTGCCGGGGGATGGAGGAGCAGGAGGAGGAGGAGGAGGGAGGAAGGAGCAGCTCAGGAAGGAAAACCAGGCCGGGAAAGGCGCGGGGAGAGCTCGGGCTGCACGGCGGGGCCGCGTTTTTCCAGGGAAAAGCGGGAGGGGAGGAAGAGCCGGGTCCACGGAGAGCGGGAAGGGAGGAAGAGCGGGGTCCATGGAGAGCGGGAGGGGAGGAAGAGCGGGGTCCACGGAGAGCGGGAAGGGAGGAAGAGCAGGGTCCACGGAGAGCGGGAAGGGAGGAAGAGCCGGGTCCACGGAGAGCGGGAAGGCTCCAGCAGCTCCCGGGGTGCATTTGGAGCCATTCCCGCCCTGCAGCTGCCCCCAGCTAAAAGCGCAGCGAGATTTAAACCCTGAAATGGCCATTTTGGCTCTGGCGGCTCCAGGGACGCTGCTGTGTCTCTGCCTTTCCCTTTAAAACGCTGCTCCCTCCTGCCCCGTGATTGATGCCGGGTCCTTCCTTGTGCGGAAAAAAAAAGAGAGGAATAACAATAATAATCACGCTGTGGGCAGCGCTGGGTGAGGAATCCCCGGCCCGGCAGCCCCACGGAGCATTGTGCAAAGCACCACAATTGAGATTTTCCCCCTTTTTTCCCCTGTTTGTTCAAATATTTTTTTTTCCTTTTTCCGGTAGGTTACTGCCCAAAGTTCCCCGCAATTTCACACAAAGAGCCGAGCGGGTTCCGGAGCCCACCCCATCCCACCGCCATCCTCCTTGGCCAGAAGGGCAGAGCGTTTAGCGGGGAGGAGGTAAATAATTTAATTTACATTTCTATGGCTTCGCTCATCCCCAAGGGCTCCTCCGGCACGGCCCCCTCCTGGATGCAGGTGTTGGGCAGGGGGAGGAAGCATCTGGCGCGGTCGGTGCGTGAGGAGCCAAGGACGGCCGGGGCGAAACCCTCCGCCCGCTCCGCGCCCCTCTCCCTTCTCATCTTCCCCCCGAATCTCAGCGGGACCGCCCCGCGCAGAGCCGGGCACGGGGAGCGGAGCCGGGACGGGGCACGGGGCGATGCCGAGGGACCCTCGCACCAAACCCAGGGAACCTCCGGGCTCTGGGAAGGAGCGGAGGGACGGGCTGGGCTGGGGAGCACCTGGGCAGGAGCAGCGCCGTGGTTCGCACAGCTGGGCACAGCTGGGCACACCTGGGCACACCTGGGCACAGCTGGCCCCACGGAGGGGATCCCCAAAACCCCACCGGATGGGTTTTATTTAAATCCCCAAATCCCCGGGGGATGGGGATTTTTGGATTCCTAAAACCTCACGCATTGGGTTTTTAAATCCCCCAAACCTCACGGATTGGGTTTTTTTGTACACCCAAACCCCGCGCGATGGGATTTTTTAAACCCCCAAAACCCTTCAGGATTGGGGGTTTTTTGTACCCCAAAACCCCGCGGGATGGGATTTTTTAACCCCCCAAAACCCTTCAGGATTGGGGTTTTTTTTGTACCCCAAACCGCCGCGCTGCCCGAGCCCGGCGGAGCGCTCCGAGGCGCCGCTCTCCCGTCCGCCCGAGCGCGGTGATTAACAGATTACCAGATTAACGGCCGGTTGTTAATTACGGCAGCCCCGAGCCGAGGGGAGCGGCCCCGCGGTGCGCACCGGGCCGGGCCGGGCCGGAGCCGGGCCCGCGTCCCCCGGGAGCCGCTCGGGCGTGAATCGCGGGGCCGCGGAGAGCCCCGGCACCGGGGAGGGGGCTCCGAACGCCCAGAGCCCCGGCGGCCGCGGGGCCGCGCCCGGAACCGGGCGGGGAACAAAGGGAACCTGGTCACGGCCCGGTAACAAAGGCACGCACGGCCCTTCCCAAAGCAAAGCGTCGGCTCCACGACCCCAAAATAAATTTTAACCCAAATGACGACGCCAAAACAAACCCTAGGCCAAACAAACCCTAACCCAGACAAACCCTAACCCAAACGTGGGCTCTGCGACCCTAAAACAAACCCTGACCCAAATGCCATGGCCCCAAAACAACCCCTAACCCAAACAACCCCTGACCCAAACGTGGGCTCCATGACCCCAAAGGAGCCCCTAACCCAAACGTGGGCTCCATGACCCCAAACGAGCCCCTGACCCAAACCGGGCTCCGAGGGGCCCGGCCGTGCCCGAGCTCAGCCCCGACCTTGGCACCCTCCCCGAGCACCCGCAGCAGCCCCGGCCCCGCTGTTCAGCTTTGCAGGGCCCTGCGACGGCGATTTCCTTCCATTGAGAGCGACACTGGGAACGCGCCCACCCATTCACGGCGCGCAGCCGCCGCTGCTGATGGCTTTATGGCCTGGAAAGGGTTTGTGTGGGGATTTGTGTGGGGATTTATCTCCTGGGGAAGCTGCAGCACAGCAGCAGCTGCCTGGGAAGGGCAGCGGGTCAGACACAAAGAGAATTCCAGGCACTCAGGGCTTTGGGGTTTGTCCCCTCTAAAGGAGTTTCCATTCCTGTACAAACCTCACTTTTGCGCCTCCATTCCTGTGTAAACCCTCGTTTTTGTGCCTCAATTCCTGTATAAAACCTCACTTTTGTGCTTCCATTCCTGTATACAACCTCATTTTTGTGCCTCCATTCCTGTATATAACCTCACTTTTGCGCCTCCATTCCTGTATAAAACCTCACTTTTGTGCCTCCATTCCTGTATAAAACCTCACTTTTGTGCCTCCATTCCTGTACAAACCTCACTTTTGTGCTTCCATTCCTGTATAAACCCTCGTTTTTGTGCCTCCATTCTTGTATAAAATCTCATTTTTGTGCCTCCATTCCTGTGTAAACCCTCGTTTTTGTGCCTCCATTCCTGTGTAAACCCTCGTTTTTGTGCCTTTTCCTGGCTATTCTGGCCATCCCTGCCGCCGTTGCCATCGCGCCGCATTCCCGGCCCGGCGCCTCGGCACTGCGGTAATTAAAGCTTTAGAAGGGAGATCGCAGCAGCACCAGAGCAGCAGCAGCAGCATCACAGCCCCGCGTTGGCTCCTCTGCCTCTCGGAAGAGCCACCTGTTCTGTGCGGCGGGGATTTATGGGCCATTACAGCGGAGCCGCTGCTGCCTCCCTGATGAGGCTCTCGGTGACCTCCTCTCCCCGCAGATTTACGGTTCATCCCGGCACGCTGCTCAATCCTGCAGCTCCCCGAGCCCTCTTTATTCCCCAAAACTGTCTCTTCTCAGGAGGCGCTGGGTGTTCCCGGCTTCCCTCGCCTTTCTCCGTTCCCCCACCAGGAGGGCTGAGCCCACAATCGTTTGTTCCAGCAAACCCTGACCCGATCCCACACCGTTCCCATTCCCTCCCGGCTGCTCTCGGCTCCCCGGTCACGTCCCGGCCGCCCCAAGCGCTCCCTCCTGCAGCAGACACAGCCCCGAGCCCTGCCCGCAGCCTCCCCCGCAGCCGCGGCCAGGAGCTGCCGGTGCAGCCGTGCGCGAACACAGAGCCAAGGTCAGCAGAGCCGTCCCTGCGGAGCCCGAGCCCGAGCAGCCGCCCCCGCCTGGGCTGCAGGCAGCCAAACCTCGCAGGAGCGCTGCACCTGCGCTCGGGAGCGCTGCAACTGTGCTGGGACGGGAGCTGCACACCAGGCTGGGCAGGGAGCGCTGGAATTGTGCTCGGGAGCACTGCAACTGCGCTGGGACGGGAGCTGCACACCAGGCTGGGCAGGGAGCGCTGGAATTGTGCTCGGGATGGGAGCTGCACACCAGGCTGGGCAGGGAGCGCTGCAATTGTGCTCGGGAGCACTGCAACTGCGCTGGGACGGGAGCTGCACACCAGGCTGGGCAGGGAGCGCTGGAATTGTGCTCGGGATGGGAGCTGCAATTGTGCTGGGACGGGCGCTGCACACCAGGCTGGGCAGGGAGCGCTGCAATTGTGCTCAGGAGCTCGGCAGATGGGAGCTCTGACAGCCAGGCCAGGCAGGAGGAACTGCAGGGGGGCCGCAGGGCAGGGAGAGCTCAGGGCTGAGCCCTGGGCACTGCAGGGCACCGGGAAAGGCTCATTCCCGAATTCTGAGCACTGCAGGGCACTGGGATAAACCGAATTACCGAATTCCCGGCACTGCAGGACACAGGGAAAGGCTCACCCCGAATTCCCAGCACTGCAGGGAAAGGCTCATTCCCGAATTGCCGGCACAGGGAAAGGCTCATCCCCGAATTGCCGGCACAGGGAAAGGCTCACCCCGAATTGCCGGCACTGCAGGACACAGGGAAAGGCTCACCCCGAATTGCCGGCACAGGGATCACCTCCGGGTGACTCCGCAGGCTCTCTGGAAGGGCCGGAGCCGCACAACAAAAGGGACGGGGAGGGAAAAGCGCTCGCGGAGCCACCGCAGCAGCGCTGCCCTCCAACCGAGCCTGGCTGGGGCCTCACTCCCTCCTTGTTCCCTCCAACCAAGCCTGGATGGGGCTTCCTTCCCCAAACGAGGGGGCTGAGACCTGGCTCTGTCCCCTTGTCTGCAGCCGGGGGATGCTCTGGTGACCACCAAACCCTCCCTGCCTGCAGACATTCCGGTTCACAGACACCCCCAGGACAAACACCCCAAACCCCAAACCCTCGCAGACATTCCGGTTCACAGACACCCCCAGGACAAACAAACACCCCAATCCCCTCCCGGCTCCTCGTGCACTGCCACAAAACCAGCCCAGCCCAGCTCCTCTCGCACAAATCTTAATTGTCTGCATCTCTATTCCCTGCGGGGATTTTAGGACTGTAATGTTTTTATCGTTTTAATCCGGCATATAAAAATTAAAAAAAAGAAAACCGCTCGAGCGGAGCAGCTGGGCCGGGCGCGGGCAGGGCAGCCGCGGTGCTGCAGCACCGAGCAGGTGTCGGTGCTAAAGCGGTGCTGGGCTCGGGCTTTGGGCAGGACCGGGGCTTTGGGCAGGATTGGGGCTTTGGGCAGGATCGGTGCTGGAGCATCAAGCAGGTGTGTGTTAGAGCAGCACTTGGGCTCGGGGCTTTGGGCAGGATCGGGGCAGGACCAGTGCTGGAGCACCGAGCAGGTGTGTGTTAGAGCGCCGCTGGGGCTGGGGGCTTTGGGCAGCACCGAGGGCCAAAGCCCAGCCCGGGGCAGCGCTGGAGCCCGGCCCAGGCTCTGGCCTTCAGGAAAAACCCCAAATGTGGGTTTGGTTCCTCTGCTGAGCCCCCCATCCGCAGCCCTTTGTGCGGACGGGAGGACGCGGAGCCAGCCCCGAGCGCCCGCCCCGCTCCTGCCGCCCTTCAGCCCCATTTGCGGATCCTAAAGCGCTTTATGGACCCCGAACCCCCTTTGTGGATCCTAATGCCCTTTACTGACCCCAAACCCCCTTCCTGGACCTCGAATCCCCTTTAAGGACCCTGAACCCCTTTACGGACCCCGAATCTCCTTTACTGACCCCAAAGCCGACCCCAAGAAAAGCTCTCACACACAGCAGCGACAAACTGAGGGCGACGACGTCAGCAATAAAAACCCCAGAAAGTAAAACCCACCCGAGTGAAAGCCCCACGTGTTTCTGTAGAAACACAGGAATTCAAGGGGCTTTTTCACCCTGTGCCGACAGTTCTGCACCCTGGCGCTCAGGACGCGCCGTGTCCTGTCTGCCTGCACTCCAGTGCTCCCAGCAATCCCAGTGTCCCCCAGTGCTCCCAGTGTCCCCCAGTGCTCCCAGTGCTCCCAGTGTCCCCCAGTGCTCCCAGTGTCCCCCAGTGCTCCCAGTATCCCCAGTGCTCCCAGTGTCCCCCAGTGCTCCCAATGCTGCCAGTATCCCCCAGTGCTCCCAGTGTTCCCAGCGTTCCCAGTAATCCCAGGGCTCCCAGTGTCCCCCAGTGTCCCCCAGTGTTCCCAGTAATCCCCAGTATCCCCAGTGCTCCCAGTGTCCCCCAATGTCCCCAGTGCTCCCAGTGTTCCCAGTGCTCCCAGTGTCCCCCAGTATCCCCAGTATCCCCAGTGTCCCCAGTCCCCCCAGTGTCCCCACTGTCCCCAGTGTCCCCAGTGTCCCCCAGTATCCCCAGTGTCCCCAGTGTCCCCCATTGTCCCCAGTCCCCCCAGTATCCCCAGTATCCCCAGTGTCCCCCAGTGTCCCCAGTGTCCCCAGTATCCCCAGTGTCCCCCAGTGTCCCCAGTATCCCCAGTGTCCCCAGTGCTCCCAGTATCCCCAGTGTCCCCCAGTGTCCCCCAGTGCTCCCAGTGTCCCCCAGTGTCCCCAGTGTCCCCAGTGTCCCCAGTGCTCCCAGCGCTCCCGCTGCCGCATGGCTCCCGCGGCTGCCGCAGAGGGGCGGAGCGGCCTCCGCAGCCAACAAAGCATCCTTGGGAGAAGAAAGCGCGGATTTGGGGCTGGCGGCGAGCGGGGCCGCGGCTCGGGAGCCCGGCGCCGATCGTTTGGGTGTTTCAGTAACAGCAGGGCACGGGAAAAGCCGCCGGTCCCTCCTGCAGCCACGGAACCACCGCGGGCAAGGAACCGAGCCCCGGGGAAGGGACAGAGCCCGGCAAATTCCCCGTTCCTCCCTCAGACCGGGCTTTAAACCGCGAAGTGACAGCTTGGCTGGGCTCTGGACACGGAGTTTACAGAAAATCCTGCGAACCCGGCAGGTTTTGGAGGCTGGATAAATCCTGTCCCCCCAGCGCAGCCCTGCTGATGCCGGGATATCCGCGATGCCGATAACGAGCTCTTTGTCAGCGCTGCTGCTGCTCCCAGCGATCGGTGATTTGTTCTCACAGTAAAATAAAAAGGATTTACGGTTGTCTCGGAGCAGCAGGCTTCGAAACCAAACAGCCTTGACTCCAAAACGCTGGGTTTAACGCCGGGAAATATTGCACTTGCCAGGAAAACACCCAGGGCTGGCGAGGGGGAGGAAAAGCTCAGAGCCGAGGGTTCGGCAGCTCCGGCTGCGCTCCGAGACCCTCCCGGCCTGGCCAGGCAGCCACCGCCCCATTTCCGAGGGTTTTGGGCACAAACAGCACGCAGGGTTTGCAGCTCCCGAGAGAAACCCAGGCCAGGCCCAGCTCCGAGCCGGGCGCAGGCTCCAGCTTTGGTCCAGAGCAGCTTTGTGCTCCCCCTGAGCCCAGGAGCACCAGGAATGCTGAGCCTGGCCCAGCCCAACTAAGCCTGGCCCAGCCCGAACCTGGCTGAGCCACCTGGGCCCGGTGCCACCCCGGGCCAGTGCCACCCTGAACCCAGTGCCACCTGCTCAATGCCACCCTGAACCCAGTGCCACGCCGGGCCCGTGCACCCCTCGGAAGGGAGCAGGCAGGAGCCTGGCCGGGCTCTGCAGCAGAAATCCTTCCCTGCAAGGACACTGCGGCACCGCAGCGAGCTCCAGCCTCATCCCGGCTCATTCCCAAACTCATTCCCGGCTTGTTCCCAGCACATTCCCAGCACATTCCCAGCACATTCCCGGCTCATTCCCGGCTCGTTCCTGGCTCGTTCCCAGCACATTCCCGGCTCATTCCCGGCTCATTCCCGGCTCGTTCCCGGCTCGTTCCCAGCTCATTCCCGGCTCATTCCCAAATTCATTCCCAGCACATTCCCGGCTCGTTCCCAGCACATTCCCAGCCCATCCCGGTGTCCCCAGCAGCCCGGCAGGGCTGGGGACTCTCCCAGGGCACGATCCGGGGCTGGTGCCCCTCGGAGCCTCGGGAAACTGAGGCTGGCCCCGGCCCCGGGACCGAATTTGGGACACTGCCCGGCCCCACTGCCCGGCCCCATGCCCAGCCCCAGTGTCCAGCCCCAGTGTCCAGCCAGAATTCAGGACACTGCCCAGCCCCACTGCCCAGCCCCATGCCCAGCCCCATTGCCCAGCCCCACTGTTGTGCCCAGCCCCATGCCCAGCCCCATTGCCCAGCCCCAGCCCCATTGCCCAGCCCCATTGCCCCATGCCCAGCCCCATGCCCATGCCCAGCCCCATGCCCAGCCCCATTGCCCAGCCCCACTGTTGTGCCCAGCCCCATGCCCAGCCCCATTGCCCAGCCCCAGCCCCATTGCCCAGCCCCATTGCCCCATGCCCAGCCCCATGCCCATGCCCAGCCCCATGCCCAGCCCCATGCCCAGCCCCATTGCCCCATGCCCAGCCCCATGCCCATGCCCAGCCCCATGCCCAGCCCCATGCCCAGCCCCATGCCCATGCCCAGCCCCATGCCCAGCCCCATGCCCAGCCCCATGCCCAGCCCCATTGCCCAGCCCCATTGCCCCATGCCCAGCCCCATGCCCGGCCCCATGCCCAGCCCCATTTCCATCCCCGTGCCACCCGGGGCCGTGTCCCGCCCGCGCTCCCGCCACAGAAACGCTTCCAAGAACTGCCAAGGAATCCCGGCCAGAGGAATGATAAAGATTTTAACTTACAGGAAATGCTGCTATTAAATAATATTTAAGTCTTAATTATATTTTAAACCGGCCATTTTAGAAAAAAAGAAGTTCTATTACGGTGCTTTTGTAGTTAAAGGTCTGTCAACATTTCCATTTTAAACCTTCATTTCTAGGGGGTTTATAATTTGGCCATAAAAATTCATTCTAGGCTGGAACTTGGCAAACAGGGGCTCAGCCTAGGAGCAATATTTTTTATTATCCAATTTGGTTTAAATTGGTTTGGCCGTTTTTAAGTTATAGGAGTGTAAAAAATAAACGTTTACTGGTTTCAGATGCCTTCCCAAGCTTATTATTATTCAAAATTAGCCTTCCCCCTGCCCACCTCCAAAAACACCTTGGGCGAGAGGCGGGGGAGCCGGCCGGGCTGTGCTGGCAGCCCCGAGACGCGGCCCAGATTCAGCCAATTCCTGCTGCTCCTGCCAGGAGCGCCTCCAGGGCTGCCCTGCAGGGATGCAGCTGCTGCCACCGTGCAGGGCCTGCAGCTCCCAGCCCTGCAGCTCAATGCAGCTGCTGCCACCGTGCAGGGCCTGCAGCTCCTGCAGCTCCCACCCCTGCAGCTCAATGCAGCTGCTGCCACCGTGCAGGGCCTGCAGCTCCCATCCCTGCAGCTCCCACCCCTGCAGCTCCCAGCCCTGCAGCTCCCAGCCCTGCAGCTCCTGCAGCTCCCAGCCCTGCAGCTCAATGCAGCAGCTGCCACCGTGCAGGGCCTGCAGCTGCTGCCACAGGAGCTGCTCCCAGTCTGCACACTGCAGATCCCACACTGCAACTCTCAAACTGGGAACCCCACACTGGGAATGCCAAACTGGACACCCCAAACTGGGAACCCCAAACTGGACACCCCAAACTGGAAATGCCAAACTGGAAACCCCAAGTTGGAAACCCTACACTGGGAACCCCGAACTGGGAATCCCACACTGCAAACCCCACACTGGAAACCCCAAACTGGGAATCCCAAACTGGGAACCCCACACAGGACACCCCAAACTGGGAACCCCAAACTGGACACCCCAAACTGGGAACCCCAAACTGGACACCCCAAACTGGGAATCCCAAACTGGGAACCCCAAACTGGAAATGCCAAACTGGAAACCCCAAGTTGGAAACCCCACACTGGGAACTCCAAACTCTAAATCCCACACTGCAAACCTCACACTGGGAATCCCACACTGGGAGCCCCAAACTGGGAACCCCAAACTGGAAATGCCAAACTGGAAACCCCAAACTGGGAATCCCACACTGCAAACCTCAAACTGGAAACCCCAAACTGGGAATCCCACACTGGGAACCCCACACAGGACACCCCAAACTGGACACCCCACACAGGACACCCCGGAGCAGGCAAGGCCGGGGGGCACGGTGCCACCCCACAGCAGTGCCAGGGTGAGCTCCCCACTGCCCGGCAAGGGGAAAGGGCTGCTCTCCCCTGTCAGACCCAAAATTCAGGGGTGAATGAAGGGGACAACGCTCACGGCTTGGGCTGCTCTCCCCTGTCAGACCCCACAAAGGAAATAACCCTCACGTTTTGGGCTGCGCAGCGGCTCTGCCCCTCTCAAACCCCACCAAAGGAATAACCCACACAGTTTGGGCAGCGCAGCCCCCTCTCAAACCCCACCAAAGGAATAACCCACACGTTTTGGGCAGCGCAGCCCCCTCTCAAACCCCACCAAAGGAATAACCCACACGTTTTGGGCTGCTCTCCCCTCTCCAGACCCCACAAAAGGAATAACCCACACGTTTTGGGCAGCGCAGCCCCTCTGCCCCTCTCAAACCCCACCAAAGGAATAACCCACCACACGTTTGGGCAGCGCAGCCCCTCTGCCCAGCCCAGCCAATGGCAGCAGCAGCCCGGGCCCCATCCATTACCGGGCAATAGAGATTTAAGGGATAATGGCCGTGGCAGCAGAGTATACAAAGCAATAAACTGCTTCTGAGCTTGGTTAAATGCCAAGTGATGCCGAGGCTCCACGCCATAAACATTATTTCTATTATATGACAAGATAAGAGGATACAATAAACCGGCAAGAAGGGAGAGGGGAAAAAAATAAAAAATCATTTTCTGGCCTGGTGAAAAGTTCTGGGCTCGGCGTTTCCTGGACGCTGCACAAAGCAGCACCCCCGAGCAAGGGTTTGGGGGAATAAATTGGCAAATTAAGGGGGGTTTAAAAAGCAAACTGCTGTCTGAGGAAATGGCCTGGATAACTGGAGCTCTGCAACTGGGGCTGCAGGATGATTTGTGTGCCCTGCAAAGGGAAACGCTGTGGAGGGCAGGGCTGGGGAAGCCGTGCTCCCTGCTCAGGATATTCAGTATATTCTGTATATTTAGTATATGCCGTATATTCAGTATATTCTGTATACTCAGTATATTCAATATATTCAGTATATTCAGTATATTCAATATATTCTGTATATTCTATATATTCGGTATATTCTGTATATTCTGTATATTCTATATATTTGGTATATTCTGTATATTCAATATATTTAGTATATTCTGTATATTCTGTATATTCAACATATTCAGTATATACAGTATATTCAATATATTCAGTATATTCAGTATATCCAATATATTCAGTATATTCAGTATATTCCATATATCCAGTATATTCAGTATATTCCATACATTCAGTATATTCTATATAGTCAGTATATTCTGTATATTCAATATATTCAATATATTCAGTATTTTCAATATATTCCATATATCCAATATATTCAGTGTATTCTGTATATCCAGCATATTCCATACATTCAGTATATTCCATACATTCAGTATATGGAATACATTCAGTATATTCCATATATCCAGCATATTCAGCATATTCCATATATTCCGTATATTCCGTATGCTCAGTGCCAGGCCCTGGCGCTGCCCGGGCAGCAGGAGTGGCCGCGCAGGTTCATTCACTAAGAGGGAAACTGCTGCAGGAGGGTGCCCAGGAGAGCCTGGAGCCCCAGCCCAGCCCTGCTGGGTTCCTGGGGGGCTCTGGGGCCGCTTCACGAGGGGGGAAAGCTCCCGAGGCAGCCCCGGCTCCAGAGCTGTGCTCTGAGCAAGGTTTAATGTCCTAATTAATGAGGTGGAGCTGTCCCGCTGCTCAGAGCTGGGAACAGCTCCCAGCGCCAACAGCAGTGCCCGAATTCCCCCTAACCCGAGGGTTTAATTCCCAAATTCCCCCTAACCTGAGGGTTTAATTCCCAATTCCCCCTAACCTGAGGGTTTAATTCCCATTTCCCCCAAACCTGAGGGTTTAATTCCCATTTCCCCCTAACCTGAGGGTTTAATTCCCAATTCCCCCTAACCTGAGGGTTAAATTCCCAAATTCCCCCTAACCTGAGGGTTTAATTCCCAATTCCCCCTAACCTGAGGGTTTAATTCCCAATTCCCCCTAACCTGAGGGTTAAATTCCCAAATTCCCCCTAACCTGAGGGTTTAATTCCCATTTCCCCCTAACCTGAAGGTTTAATTCCCCAATTTTCCCCAAACCTGAAGGTTTAATCCCCAATTCCCCCTAACCCGAAGGTTTAATTCTGAGCTCCCAATTCCAACAGCAGAGCACAAATCCGCCCTAACCTGAAGGTTTAATTCCCCCACACCTCAAGGTTTAATTCCCCCATCTCCCCAAACCTGAACAATTAATCCCCTAATTAACGAGGTGGAGCTGGTGGAACACCCCCAGTCTCGGCTGGAATCGAGAGCTTTGGGGTGATCAGCAAAAAATGGGGGGAAATGGGGAAAAATGGGGGGGAAAATGGGGAGGGGGGAAAGGGGAAAAAAGGAAAAATGGGGGGAAAAGGGAAAGAAAAAAGGAGGGGAAAAGGAGGAGAAAATGGGGGGGAAAAGGAGGGAAAAGGCAGAGGGAAATGGAGGGAAAAGGGAGACAAAAATGGGGGGGAAAGGAGGGGGAAAAGGAGGGAAAAGGGAGACAAAAATGGGGGGAAAAAAGAGGAAAAATGGGGGGAAAGGGAAAGAAAAAAGGAGGGGAAGAGGAGGAGAAAATGGGGGGAAAAAGGAGGGAAAAGGCAGAGGGAAATGGAGGGGAAAAGGGAGAGAAAAATGGGGGGGGAAAGGAGAGGGAAATGGGGGGAAAGGGAAAGGAAAAAGGAGGGGAAAATGGGGGGAAAAAGGAGGGAAAAGGGAGGGAAAAATGGGGGGAGAAAGAGGAAAATTGGGGGGGAAGGGAAAGAGAAAAGGAGGGGAAAAGGAGGAGAAAATGGGGGAAAAAAGGGAGGGGAAAAAAGGAGGAGGAAAAAAGGAGGGAAAAAGGAGGAAAGAAAGTAGGGGAAAAGGAGGAAAAAAAGAAGAAAAAAGGAGGGAAAATGGAGGAAAAGGAGATAAAAAGGGGGGAAATAGAGAAGGAAAAAAGAAGAAAAAAAGGAAAAAAAGAAGAAAAAAGGGAGGAAAAGAGAGGGGACAAAACGAGGAAAAAAAAGGAGGAAAAAGGAGGGAAAAGGCAGAAAAAATTAAGAAAAAAGGAAGAAAAAAAGGAAAAAAAAAGTAGGAAAAAATGGAGGGGAAAAGGGGTTTAGGGCACAAAAGGTGGGGCTGGTGTCAGCTACAGAGGGAAGGAAGCAGCTGCGGGGGGAAACCATGAAGTCACCCCCGGACATTCCCCGATGCCATCGCAGTCCCGCTGTCCCGTGCCGTGCCATGCCGTGCCGTGCCGTGCCTGGATGCCCAATTCCACCCCAGCCCAGCCCTGCCCTGCTCTGAAGGACGTCCTGGGAGCAGCAGCCCCGAGGTCAGGCTGGATCCCCATGAATCACCCGCTCGGAATTGCCAGGATCCCAGCATTTCCATATTAACATGAGGAATTGTCGGAATTACCCATAAGCAGCAGGCTGGAACAGCCAGAGGAGGAAGCAGCCACCTTTATATGTCATTTGTGGGAGATTGTGGGAGATTAAATTTAAATACATTGTTGTTTGCCTTAATTGCTTGTTTGAAGCCGATTTTAGGGCTGCGTGATTGAAGGGCTCACACCATTAAGTGCTCAAACACAGCTAATACATTTTATAAATGGCCCGCGCAATTTCACAGGCAAAGAAGTTTCAGATAAAAAGCAGCCTCCCAAAAAAAAAAAAAAGAAAAAAAAAAGAAAAGAAAAGGAAAAAGGAGGAAGTTCACCTGCAAGGGGGATCTGAGTGAGGCTCGTGCCACAATGAGCAGAAAGCTGGGAAACCTTAAATATGTGATTTTAAACCAGCAGGAATTCCACGATCCCCCAGGATCCAGCAGGAATTCCATGATCCCCCAGTGTCCAGCAGGAATTCCATTAAACCAGGAGGAATTCCACAATCCCCCAGTGTCCAGCAGATCCCATTAAACCAGCAGCAATTCCACCATCCCCCAGATTAAACCAGGAGGAATTCCACGATCCCCCAGTATCCAGCAGATCCCATTAAACCAGCAGCAATTCCATGATCCCCCAGTGTCCGGCAGATCCCATTAAACCAGCAGCAATTCCACCATCCCCCAGTTCCCCCAGTACCAACTGCCAGGGACCCCTGAGCTCCGCTTTGGGACATTTTCCATGGAAACAAAAGGAAAAGGGGATGGAGCAGAGTTTTCCCCATAAACAGAAGGAAAAGGGGATGGGAAGGAGAGGCTGAAGGAGGAGCAGGAATTCCCGCAGGGCACGGAAGGAGCCCATCCCAAAATAGCGTTTGGGGACATCTCTGTCACCTGTCACATTCCCAGCTGCTCCAGAGGGGCCCTGGGTTTGTCCCCGGGAGCAGGACGGGGCCACAGCCACAGCCCCAGCTGATCCAGGGGGATCCCCCCGTTCCCAAAGCAGGATTTAAGTGATCCTGGAGGATCCCCCTGTTTGCACCCCACAGATCCCGGGGCTGCTTTTCCCCCTGGGATCCCCTGGAGCAGCAGCTCGGAGCGCTCTGGCTCGGGGATGAACCCGCCACGGTCCCGTTAAACCAAAATCCCATTAAAGCCCAAAGCCAAAACAGCCAAAATCACACGGGACCAAACCCTGACCCCAAAGACAAAACAGCCAAAATCACACTACACCAAACCCTGACCCCAAAGCAGCCAAAATCCCATGAGACCAAATCCCAGAGCAGCCCCCAGCCCCCAGAGCAGCCCCCAGTCCCACCCAGCAGACCCCAGAGCAGCCCCCAGCCCCCAGAGCAGCCCCCATCCCACCCAGCAGCCCCCAGGGCCGTACCTGTCCGCAGCCCGGGGCGCTGCACACGAAGGGCCGGTCGTCACCCATCCTGCACGGCCTGGGGAGCAGAGAAGGGACAGAAATCTTTAAATGGCCCCAGAAACCCCCACAGCACCCACGGGAGCCGCCCCTCTGCTGGGACGGAATTATCCTGGCCCGGGTTTAGGATTTGGGAGGGACTGGGTGGGATTTTGGGATTTTACAGCTGGAAGGGAAGCTGGGAAGGTGTGGGAGCTTCCCTGGGCACCTGCAGCACCCACAAGTGTCACCTGCAGCACCCATGGGTGTCACCTCCCGAGGTGGGGACAGCAGCAGAGCCCCCCCAGCACGGCCCCACCCATCCCCGCTCCTTTTCCCCACAAACAGAAGGAAAAAGGGATGGGAGCAGAGTTTTCCCCACAAACAGAAGGCAAAGGGATGGGAGCAGAGTTTTCCCCACAAACAGAAGGAGAAGGGGATTAGAGCAGAGTTTTCCCCACAAACAGAAGGAAAAAGGGATGGGAGCAGAGTTTTCCCCACAAACAGAAGGAGAAGGGATGGGAGCAGAGTTTCCCCCACAAACAGAAGGCGAAGGGGATTAGAGCAGAGTTTTCCCCACAAACAGAAGGCGAAGGGGATTGGAGCAGAGTTTTCCCCACAAACAGAAGGCGAAGGGATGTTCTGGGGTCAGGGAACACCCTGGGACCCCCATGGGATCTCAGAGCCAGCCCAGGGATCCCCCCAGCACAAACAAACCAGCAGGGACAGCGGCAACGCACAGAAAACAAAGTGCGAGCGAGCAGCCGTCCAATAAATCCACGGCCTCTCTCTGCACCGGTTATATTTTCAATGGGAGAGAACTAAAATTTGTCATTTAATTAATTAAGGGATTATAGGAGTGGTGCTCCGTTTTACAAGGCAATAATCGGGCTCCCCAGTGGGTAAACTACAAGGCTGATGGCAGGGGCAGTTTATCACGGATTACAGCCAAGGATAACAAAACACTCTCTCCTATTATGCTACAAGTGAAGCTGCTCTCATTAATAAAAAATAAGAGTAAATAAAGCAAAACCCTCCCCCCCAGACTCAAACTGGGGAACGACGGCTCCCTCCTGCACACACCGATATTTCAGAGCAGGATTTCAGAGAGATGTGACAGAGCCACGCTGTTTGCTCGGGGCTGGGCTGGGGCTGCAGGGCTTGCGCTCACAGCAAAGCCCCGGGGTCGGTATTTTTAGGAGCTGTGCGAGAAAGGAGCTCCAGGAATGCGGCAGGGACAGCGGGAAGGGATCAGCGAGCTGCTGGAAATGCACAGAGCCGCCGATTCCCTGCTGCAGGAGGGGAATCCCTCCCCACAGCCGCGGCAGCGTGGGGAGAGGAGCTGAGACCCACTGGGCAGGGATGCTGGGCTGGGGCTGCATTTACAGAGCTGTGACCCACCGGGCAGGGATGCTGGGCTGGGGCTGCATTTACAGAGCTGAGATCCCACCGGGCAGGGATGCTGGGCTGGGGCTGCATTTACAGAGCTGTGACCCACCGGGCAGGGATGCTGGGCTGGGGCTGCATTTACAGAGCTGAGATCCCACCGGGCAGGGATGCTGGGCTGGGCTTGGGGCTGGGTTTGGGGCTGGATTTACAGAGCTGAGATCCCACAAGGCAGAGCCCCAGAGCTGGGCTGGGTTTGGGGCTGGGTTTGGGGCTGGATTTGGGGCTGGATTTACACAACCAAACCAACACAGCAGGATGGGAGAGGAGCTGTGATTCCCCCTGTGCTGGGCTGGGTTTGGGGCTGGGTTTGGGGCTGGGTTTGGGGATGGGTTTGGGGCTGGATTTACACAACCAAACCAACACAGCAGGATGGGAGAGGAGCTGTGATTCCCCCTGTGCTGGGCTGGGTTTGGGGCTGGGTTTGGGGCTGGGTTTACACAACCAAACCAACACAGCAGGATGGGACAGGAGCTGTGATTCCCCCTGTGCTGGGCTGGGTTTGGGGCTGGATTTACAGAGCTGAGATCCCACAAGGCAGAGCCCCAGAGCTGGGCTGGGTTTGGGGCTGGGTTTACACACCCAAACCAACACAGCAGGATGGGACAGGAGCTGTGATTCCCCCAAAGCTGGTCAGGGTTTGGGGCTGGGTTTGGAGCTGGGTTTGGGGCTGGATTTACACACCCAAACCAACACAGCAGGATGGGACAGGAGCTGTGATTGCCCCTGTGCTGGTCAGGGTTTGGGGCTGGGTTTACACAGCCAAACCCCGGGGGCTGTGCGGACAGCAATGGGGATAAATGTCCCTGTCACTGACGGCGATGGGGATGAATGTCCCTGTCACCGGCAGCAATGGGGATGAATGTCCCTGTCACCAGGGGCTGGCAGCCAGAGCCCGGCCCAGGGGGAACAAAGGCACCCAAACACAGCAACGGGCCCAGGAACCCCAAAAGGGACACGGGAGATGGCAGAGCAGGGACAGCGGCAAGGACAAAGCCTGCCCAGGCCTGGAGGGGACACCGGGACTGTGCATGGACCCGGCTGATCCTGGAGGATCCCCGTTCCCAAATGATGCCACCATTCCCAAAGCAGGATTTGACCGATCCCACCATTCCCAAAGCAGGATTTAACTGATCCCACCATTCCCAAAGCAGGACCCAGCTGATCCTGGAGGATCCTCCATTCCCAAAGCAGGATTTAACTGATGCCCCTGTTCCCAAAGCAGGACCCAGCCGCCCCTGGCTGCGCAGCACGCACAGGACACACACACACACACACGTGTGCTCAGATTTATGTCACGTTTAGCCGGGATAAATTCCCTCCATCAATCCTGTGCTCGGGAAGAGGCCGAGGCAGGAGCTGGCTGGGGCTGAGAGCTCTCTCCTGGCAGCCCTGGCATGGGACTGGCACTGCTGGGGTGGCGCTGGCATGCTCTGCGAACAGGGAAAGGCACATTGGTCTGGGGGAGCTCCAGGGGGATGTTTTTCTCCCTAAGGATTTGGGGTTTCTCCCAAGAAATTGGGGATTTCTACCCCAGGATTTGGGGATTTCTCCCCCAGGGATTTGGGGATTTCTCCCCCAGGATTTGGGGATTTCTCCCCCAGGAATTTGGGGATTTCTCAATCAGGAATTTGGGATTTCTCCCCCAGGGATTTGAGGATTTCTCCCCCAGGATTTTGGGGATTTCTCAATCAGGAATTTGGGATTTCTCCCCCAGGGATTTGGGGTTTCTCCCCCAGGGATTTGGGGATCTCTCCTTCACTGCAAACCACGCTGTGGCTGCTGCAGCGCCTCGATCCCCGTGAGAAACGGCACCAAACAGCGAAAATCACCTTTCCTTCACCCTCAGCATGGGGACGGAAGGAACTCCCTGGAGCTCGGCCCTGCTGAATGCCGGGCACGGAGCTGGAAATGCTCTAAAAATAAAGTTCTATTGTTGTCCTGGCACGTGACATTCCCGCTGCAGGAATGCTGGTGCCCGGGGATTGCAGCTGGGCACTGCGGGATGGGCAGGAACGCGCTGGGAACGCGCTGGGAATGAGCTGGGACTGAACTGGGAATGAGCTGGGATTGTACTGGGAATGAGCTGGGAATGTACTGGGAATGAGCTGGGATTGCACTGGGAATGAGCTGGAAACTGTACTGGGAATTGCACTGGAAATGCACTGGGAATTGAGCTGGGAACTGCACTAGGAATGCAACAGAATTGCACTGGGATTGTACTGGGAATGAGCTGGGATTGTACTGGGAATGCACTGGGAATTGAGCTGGGAACTGCACTAGGAATGCAACAGAATTGCACTGGGATTGTACTGGGAATGAGCTGGGAATGTACTGGGAATTGCACTGGGAATGCTGCAGGCCCCAAAAAATCCTCGGGGGGATGCAGGCACTGTTCTGAGCCAGCAGGGATCCCTCTCCAGCACAGCTCTGGGCTATGCCCGTAAACCACGAGGATAAACTCCACATTAACGTGACCACACAATCAAAGCTGAGGGCTGCACCAACCATGAACCAAACCCAGCAGGGCTGCGAGAGCCGCCTCCCAAAATCAGGCTGGGCCTGAGGAGGCACAGAACGGGCTGGGTTAATTCTCAGAGTCCAGGAGCGCCAGCCCAGCTCCATGGGGTTAACTCGGAGCCCACTGAGTGCCAGGCCAGCCCAGCTCGGTGGGGTTAACTCTTGGCCCAGTGAGTGCCAGCCCAGCTCCATGGGGTTAATTTACCCTCAGCTCTGTAGGGTTAACTCTTGGCCAGCCCAGCCCAGCTCCGTGGGGTGAATTCACCCCCAGCTCCATGGGGTTAACTCTTGGCCAGCCCAGCCCAGCTCCATGGGGTTAACTCTTGGCCCAGCCCCGCTCCTCTCCTCAGCGCGGCCGTGCCAGCCCGGGAGCCGTGCCAGCAGCACAAACAAACCCATTCAAACACAAACGGCGCTCCGGGCACCGGCCCAGCCCCGAGCACGGCCAGGGGGAGAGCACGGAGAGCCACAATAAACCGGATTATTATGGATGGCTGCGGCTCGGGGCTGGAGCGGCCTCCAGGAGAACACACAAACGCCAGGGCCAGCCCTGGATCGTGCTGGGGGAGCAGCGGCGAGGGGAGGCGGCCCCGGCTGCCATTAACAGCCCACGAGGAGGAAGCGCAGGGCTGTGTCCCAAGCTGTGCCCTCGGGCTGTGTCCCCCAGTCTGTGCCTCTGGACTGCCCCCAACACTGTCCCCAGGCTGTGCCCCCAGTGTGTGCCCCCAGGCTGTGCCCCTGGCCTGTCCCCAGGCTGTGCCCCTGGACTGCCCCCAACACGGTCCCCAGGCTGTGCCCCTGGCCTGTCCCTGTCCCCCGGCTCTCCAGAAGCTCGGAGGTTTCCCCTGAACGCTCGAGGCAGGAAGCACAGTGCTCCGAGGCCGGCCAGGAAAGGCTCTCGTGGTTTTCCTGAGGGCAGTTGTGGCCAGCCCCGAGCTTCCCGAGGCTGGGACGGGCTGGGGTCAGCAGGGACACCCGGGAGGGCAGGGACAGGGCCCGGTGTCCCCATCCCCAGCCTGAGGGTGACTGTGAGCACCGTGACCCACCCTCATGTGAGGGAGCAACAACAGCTCCAGCTGCTCCTTCAAACATCCAAGGGAAAAGCGGGAGTGGGGCCCCACCTGGTTTGTGGGGCCAGGCTGGCACCTCATCCTCATCCTCCATCCTCATCCTCATACCTGCTGCTGTGGGCACCAGGCCAGGGCTGCTCCTGTCCCTCAGAACAATCAGAACAATCCTGAGTTCCACAAATCAGGCTCAGGGCTGCTCCTGCTCCTGTCCCTGCCCACACCGGGCCCAGGGCTGCTCCTGCCCCTCAGAACAATCCCGAGTTCCACACACCGGGCCCAGGGCTGCTCCTGTCCCTCAGAACAATCCCGAGTTCCACACACCGAGCCCAGGGCTGCTCCTGTTCCTCAGAATTATCCCGAGTTCCACACACCGGGCCCAGGGCTGCTCCTGTCCCTCAGAACAATCCCGAGTTCCACACACCGGGCCCAGGGCTGCTCCTGTCCCTGCCCACACCGGGCCTAGGGCTGCTCCTGTCCCTCAGAAGAATCCCGAGTTCCACACACCGGGCCTAGGGCTGCTCCTGCCCCTCAGAACAACCAGAACAATCCCGAGTTCCACACACCCGGCCAGGGCCGCTCCTGCTCCTGCCCACACCCGGCCAGGGCCGCTCCTGCTCCTGCCCACACCCGGCCAGGGCCGCTCCTGCCCCTCGGGGTGCCCGCAGCTCTCGCTGCCTCTCCCCGCCCGGATCCACCCATGGAAATTGCGAAACCCTTTCAGTTTTGCAGGGAGAGGCCCCCCCAGGGCGGCTCTTGGGCCCGAACTCCGACTCTGGAACTATTTTGGGGTGTGAGGGAAGGAGGGAGAGTGTTTGCTTTGTAACCAGAAAGCTGCGAGAGCTTAAAACTGTCGTGTGGGAAAGCAGGCCAAGAGCCCGGGCCATAAAACCTGCTCTGGAGGCACAACACCCTCACGCTTCGCGGGCCTGACAAAGCAAAGCAAACCCAACTGTATAAACTGGAATATTGGCAGGGAACCCGCTGGAAACGAATCCCCCCCAGCCACAGCGTGTTTAACCAGAAACCTCAGCCAGGTCCCTCAGGCTGGGCCTTTCTGGGTGTTCGGGCCCTGAGAGCATCCCCAAAAAGCCAAAACCAGATAGCCCCAGGGTGTCAGAGATGTGCAAACCCTCATTTCAAACCTCAGCCAGGCCCCAGCAGCTCCCTCGGGCTGGGCCTTTCTGGGTGTTCGGGCCCTGAGAGCATCCCCAAAAAGCCAAAACCAGATAGCCCCAGGGTGTCAGAGATGTGCAAACCCTCATTTCAAACCTCAGCCAGGCCCCAGCAGCTCCCTCGGGCTGGGCCTTTCCGGGTGTTCGGGCCCTGAGAGCACCCCCAAAAAGCCAAAACCCCATGGCCCCAGGGTGTCGGAGATGTGCAAACCCTCATTGCTGGCTGGGAAGTGCCTCAGAACAGCTTTGGGCAGCCCACTGCTGTCAGAGCCGCTCACCTGGCCCTCAGGTGAGCCCACGGAAGGTCCCAGAGCTCCCCAGGAGCAGGGGGGCTGCAGTGGGGAGGGACAGGGGCATTGTCACCATGCTGTCACCCCAAAGCAAAGCCAGACACCGACCTGGCCTCGGCCAGAGCACCTGGACAGGGATTAGGGAGTGTCTGGGCCCTGTCTGGGGGCAGCGGGTGGCTCTGGGGCCTGCGGAGCCAAAGGGAGTCCCTGAGGCTGGAGCGGCCTCTGGGAGCTCCGAGACACCTCTGGGAGCTCTGAGACACCTCCGGGAGCTCCGAGACACCTGCAGGAGCTCTGAGACACCTCCAGGAGCTCCGAGACACCTCCAGGAGCTCCGAGACACCTCCAAGAGCAACGAGTGTCCCCCAGGAGCCTCGAGTGTCCCCCAGGAGCTCCGAGCCACCTCCAGGAGCTCCGAGCCACCTCCGGGAGCTCTGAGACACCTCCAGGAGCTCCGAGACACCTGCAGGAGCTCTGAGACACCTCCAGGAGCTCCCAGCCACCTCCAGGAGCTCTGAGACACCTCCGGGAGCTCTGAGACACCTCCAGGAGCTCCGAGACACCTCTAGAAGCTCCGAGACTCCTGCAGGAGCTCTGAGACAACTCCGGGAGCTCCGAGACACCTCCGGGAGCTCCGAGCCACCTCCAGGAGCTCCGAGACACCTCCGGGAGCTCCGAGACACCTCCAAGAGCAACGAGTGTCCCCCAGGAGCCTCGAGTGTCCCCCAGGAGCTCCGAGCCACCTCCAGGAGCTCTGAGCCACCTCTGGGAGCTCCGAATGTCCCTGAGGAGCTCTGAGCATCCCCAAGGAGCTCCGACCCACCTCCAGGAGCTCCGAGACACCTCCAGGAGCTCCCAGCCCTGTCAGACCCGGAGCTCCGGCCGCCCCCAGCGCACGCCCTCTGTCTGACCCCGGCACAACGCACACCCACAGCCCAGATTAGCGCAGGAGAAGGAAGGTTTCCTCCCCAAATTGCCACAGGAGAAGGTTTCCTCCCCAGATTGCTGCAGGAGAAGCAAGGTTTCCTCCCCACACTGCAGGAGAAGCAAGGTTCCCTCCCCGAGCAGCGATTCGTTTCCCGGCAGGGTCCAGGGCGGCCTCGGCGCGGGCGATCCATCTCGGCGCTGCTGAGATCTACGGCAGCGCGGGGAAATAATTCAGCTTTAGGGCAGGAAGGGGAGGCCCGGCAGAGCGCGGCTCCCGCCCGGCCCCGCAATTACAGCACGGCCTCGCACGGAGCAGTATTTTACCTCGGAAATGCCTGAGTGACCCAGAAACCCGAGTCCCATTTCCTGAAATTATTTCACCACTTCAGAGCCCTTGTTTCAATGAAAGCTGCTGCAAACGAGGCACGAGAGCCCCGAGCTGAGCTGGAACAGATTTTCCCTGCCCGACGTGCATGTGGGGATGGTTTGAAGGGAAGAGCAAAGTCAGGGCTGGTGAGAAGGAGCACCTGGATAAGAACCCTGCCATGAACCCCAATAATGGAGCCAGGGCACACAGGGAGCCCCCAAAGTGACTAAAACATTCTGTCCCACCTCTTATTATCCCAACCCACCTGGGCACTTCCCTCTATTCGGCTTTTGGAGGCTTTTAGGGTGCCAATGTTTGATGCATGAGCCCTGAAAATCCGAGGGGAGACAGAAATGCTCCAGGCAGAAGGGATTGCAGAAAAGGGGGTTGCAGAAAAGGGGATTGCAGAAAAGGGGGTTGCAGAAAAGGGGGTTGCAGAGGGGTCTGCAGAAAGCCCAGGGGCTTTGGTGGGCAGCAAAGCCCCCGTTCCCCCACAGAATCTCACAACTCCAAGTGAACTTTATGGGATGGAGCACCAGCACCCTAAAGGGATCCTGAGCGTTTTGGGGACAGGGAGACGCCAGAAAAAAAAGAGAAAATAAAGGAAAGGTGAGGGACAAGGATGGGGAGCACCCCTTGGGAATCCCTCAGCACCCCCAAGCTGTCCTGGCTGCAGCACAGCTCGTGCTGAACAAGGGGGGAAAAGCAGTTTGGGAAATCTGGCCTCGATGCGCAGTGCCAGGAACGGGAATAGAAGGGGAAAGAAACAGAAAGGGAAAGAAAAAGAAAGGGAAAAAAAGAGAAGGGAAGGAAAGAGAAGGGGAACGAAAGAGAATGGGAAGGAAAGAGAAGGGAAGGAGAAAGAAGGGTAAAGAGAAAGAAAGGGAAAGAAAAAGAAGGGAAGGAAAGAGAAGGGAAGGAAAGAGAAGGGAAGGAAAGAGAAGGGAAGGGAAGGAAAGAGAAGGGAAGGAAAGAGAAGGGAAGGGAAGAGAAGGGGAAGGGAAGAGAAGGGGAAGGAAAGAGAAGGGAAGGAAAGAGAAGGGAAGGAAAGAGAAGGCCCCCAGCAAGTGCGAGTTTAAATAAACCCAAACGGGCGCAGCAGCCTCACGCGGGACGCGGCAGAAAGGAGCCCACAGCCAGAGGCGAGGCAGAGCTGCTGCCCTGACACACAGAGCCACACGTGGGCACCTGCCCAGGTGTGCTCAGCGCCCCGGGAGCACCTGGCCCGGCACAGGGACCTGCTGGGAAACGGGGAGAGCCCCGGGAATGAGGAACCCCGAGAAAGCAGAAACAAAACAGAAACAAAGCGCATCAGAGACCCTGGGCACAGCGAAAGAGGAATCTCAGAGGGAGTCTGGCATTCCCAGCGTTTGTGAGAGCCTGCTCCTGCTCCAGAGACCCCAGGGCTCCGGGCACGGCCCAGGGATGCAGGAAAACACACACAAATCCCAGGAAAAGGCTGGAATTCCTGGTGGACACAACCCACTGGGGAAGTGCCCACGGTCTCACAGCTCAGGACCACCAGGGCACCCAAAACCAAGAAATTTCCCACAGGAAAAGGGCTGTTTTTGCATTCCCAAAGCAGGCAGGGCTGTGGGAGAGCGCCTGCCCAGTGAAACCCCATCCAACCCAGAGCAGCAGGAGCAAAACCCTTCCCTGAGCGGTGCTGAGCCCGCTGGGGATGCAGCTGGAGCAGGGCTGGGCCCAGGAGCAGGGATGGGACCCCTCCCTCCGGGATGAGACCCTGCCAAGGACCCCGCTGCTCTGAGCCCCCTGCCCACCCTGCACCTGCACCTCACTGGGGTGCAGGTGAGCCCCCAGCCCAGCCCTCAATCCCCCCGACGGAGAACAAGCTCCTCAACCCCCAATTGCTGATATGGAGAAGAGCCCCCAGCCCCTGCTGCTGCTGCTCCCTTCCCCAGCGCCAGGGCAGGCACCGACCGCAGCTGCCCAAACACTGCCCAGCCCCTCCGCATTCCCCGGGAGGATGGAGCCCCGGTGCTGCCCTCAGCCCCTCACAGACCCTGCCCCATTCCCTCAGCCCTGTGCCCCCTCCCCATTCCGGGCTCCCCCCGGCACCGCCCGGGCCCCTCGCTGCTCCTCGGCCCCGCCCCAGAGGCGGGGCTTGGCCGCACAGCGGCACCTCCCTCACCCGCCATTGGCCGCCGCTCCCGCCGCTCAGGGGCGGCGCGCGTTGCGATTGGCCGCGGCGCGCTGCCACTCCGCGCGGGGGCGGGGCGGGCGGAGCCGCCGCCGCACGAAAACTCGGGGAGAGTTGTGGGGGGAGGGGCCGGCCGGGGCTCCCGCCGCCCCCGGAGCTGCCCCGGCGCCGCCGCCGCCGCCGCGGAAGCGCTCGGGACGGCCCCGCTCCCGCCGGGCCGGCGCCGCCGTTACCTGAGGGAGCCGGGCCGGGTCCTCGCGCTGGCGCCGCTCGCGCTGGGGCTCCCCCCGCCCCGCGCGCCAGGCTCTCGCGAGACCCGCGCGGGGGGTAACGGCGCGGCGGCCAATGGGACGCACCGGGGGCGGGGCCTCGGCGGGGAAGGGGCGTGGTTCTCACACTCGGTGGGCGTAGCCAGCGATAGGCCCCGCCCTGCAGGCCCCGCGGGGACCGCGACACGTGGGGAGAGGGGACAGACCCGGGACAGACCCGAGATAGCCTGGGACAGACCGGGATAGACCCGGGACAGACCCGGGATACAGCCGGGACAGACCCGGGACAAGCCCGGGATAGCCCGGTACAGACCCGGGACACCCCGGCTCACAGGCACCCCCCGAATCCCGGGCCCGGGCCTCTGGCACACCCCAAAGACCGGAGGACACGGCTGGCACTGTCCCCCCAGCACCGGGGACACCCCAAAGGCAGGACAGGGCTGGCAGAGAGGTGACACTGCCAGGGCCACCAAGGAGACACGAGCAGCTCCGAGTGTCACCGAACCGTGTTTATTGCCGTCCGTGCCGCTGTCACATGGCGAGGAGGATGAGGAAGGCCACCGTGAGGCAGAAGAGCCCCGTGGCCTCCGACAGGCCGAAGCTCAGGATGGCGCAGGAGAAGAGCTGCTGCTTCAGAGAGGGGTTCCTGGGGGGCACGGCCACCTCGGTCCCTGTCACCCCAGAGCCCTTGTCCCCTTCATAACCCCCTGTCCCCCCGTCCGTCCCCACCCACGGGGCCGAGGCTCGGGGCCTGCGGCCGCACGGGTGCCCCCGGCTCGGGGGTCACGCAGGGCGGGGCACACACGGGAGGGCCAGGGCGTGCCGCTGTCAACCAAGTGTCCCCTCACGGCGGTGGCACCGCGGTGGTGGCACCGTGGGCACAGGGACGGAGGTGCCGCTGCAGGTGTCACCCGCGGTGGGGCAGCGGAGCTCCCGGGCCGAGACGGGCCCCGGGGGTGTCGGGCACACCTGGGGGTCTCTCGGTGTCCCGGGGGCTCTCGGTGTCCCCTCACGGTCTGTCCCCGCCCCTCTCTGTCCTCCCCGCTCTCACCGGGCTCCGCCGGGCAGGTCGCGGCCTCTCCATGTGCGCATGCGCGGCCGGGGATCTGGTGCGGCGCCCCCTGCCGGACGGGAGGACTCGGAGCGGCGCGGGGGAGGCGGGGCCTGGAACGGGGTGGGCGGGGCCAGGCCGCGCGCGCCCTCTGGCGGGAAAACGGGGGAGCGCAGGTGTGCGCACCTGGGGAGACACGTGACACGTGAGCGTGGGGGGCTGTGTGTGACACCTGTGTGTGTGCGCGTGTGTGTGTGTGTGTGTGTGTGTGTGTGTGTGTGTGACACCGTGTCCCCTCCGTGTCCCTCCCGTGTCACCGGGGTGACACAGGCAGGTGAACAGTGTCACCCCCAGGTGCTGCGTCCCCCTCCTGGGCGCAGTGTCCCCTCAGGTCTATGTCCCCCCAGATGGTGTGTCCCCCGCCTTGGGGACACCTGCCACCCCCCTGTCCTGTGTCACCCCCCCTTGGGGACACTGCCACCCCCCTTCTGGGGGACCCTGGCACCCCCTCCCCCCCCCTTGAGGACACTGTCACCCCCCCTGTCCTGTGTCACCCCCCCGTTGGGGACCCCGCCACCCCGCAGGTGCTGTCACCCCTCCTTGGGGACCCCGCCACCCCCCCGTCCGCGGCTCTCCGTGGCGCTGCTGCCGTCACGGCCGTTAATTAAAGCCGGGCGATAATTAACGGCCACGAGCGGGAAATCGATGCGGAGGAGCCGCGGCTGGGGGGGCTCCGGCTCCGGCGGGGGGGGACCCCGAACCCCGACCCGGCCCGGGCACCGCGGGGGCACCGCGGGCAGCGATCGGAGCCAGCGCTGCTCGGGGAGACACCGGGACCAGGGGGACATCGACAGGGGCCGGGGGAGCCGCGGCGCTTTGGGGCAGTTTCGGCGGTTTTGGGTTCGGGGAGGAGCAGCAGAGCCGGGCTGTGAAAACGGCCAGAAACGGCCCCAAAAAGGAGTCAGAACTGCCGGGAATGGGGAGCCTGGTCCCAAAACGGGGGCGCTGATCCCAAAATGGGGGTTCTGATCCAAATAATGGGGGTTCTGGTCCCAAAATGGGGACTTTGATCCCAAAATGGGGGTTCTGATCTCAGAATTGGGGTTCTGATCCCAAAATGGGGGTTCTGATCCAAATAATGGGGGTTCTTATCCCAAAATGGGGGTTCTGATCCCAAAATGGGGGTTCTGATCTCAGAATTGGGGTTCTGATCCCAAAATGAGGGTTCTGATCCCGGGAATGGGCGTTTCACTGCAGAAATTGGGGTTCCTCCCCCAGAATTGGGGTTTCTCACTCAGGATTTGGGGCTCCTCCCCCAGGATTTGGGATTTTTCACCCAGGATTTGGGGTTCCTCCCACAGAATTGGGGTTTCTCACTCAGGATTTCGGTCTGGGGTCCCTTTTGGGGCGGGCTGTGCTCACTGGCCCCGCTCAGCTCTGCCCGCCCCAGTTCGGGATTTTCTTTTCCGGGATTTTTTTTTTCCCCTTTTTATATTTTTTTTAATTTTTTTTTTTTTTACACGCTCTTTTATGACAAACTTTCCTTTCCGCCTGACATTTAAAGGCTGATCAGATCTTCCCTGCAGGACAGGGAGGGGGGAAAATGGGGAAATTTATGGGGAAATTTAATGGGAAATTTATTGGGGCTGGAGATTGACTGCGACAGTGCCAGGAGCGGGGACAGCAGGAATTATTTGGGAATTTGGGAATTGTTTGGGATTTTGGGAATTCTGGGCCGACAGCGGGGCAGGGCCTGTGGGAATTTGGGAGAATAAAACCCGGGAATGGCTCGGGGGGGACAGCGGGAAAGGGAAAGGTCACCCCGAGCCTTGGGGACAGGCGGGGCCCTGATGGCACTGCCACCAACCTGCAGCGCCGAGGCTGATTCCCAGATTCCCGATTCCCAACCCCGAATTCCCAATTCCCAACCCCGAATCCCCAATTCCCAAATTCCCAGCCCCAAATTCCCGACCCTAAATCCCCAATTCCCAATCATCAATTCCCAACCCCGAATCCCCAATTCCCAAATTCCTGACCCTAAATCCCCAATTCCCAGTTCCCAGTCATCAATTCCCAACCCCAAAATTCCCAACCCCAAATCCCCAATTCCCAAATTCCCAACCCCAAATTCCCAACTCTCAATCTCCAACCCTAAATCCCCAATTCCCAGTTCCCAACCCCGAATCCCCAATTCCCAAATTCCCAACCCCTAATTCCCAATTCCCAACCCCAAATTCCCGACCCTAAATCCCCAATTCCCAATCATCAATTCCCAACCCCAAAATTCCCAACCCCGAATCCCCAATTTCCAATTCCCAACCCCAAAACTCCCAACCCCAAATTCCCAGTTCCCAGTCCTAAATCCTCAATTCCCAACTCCCAACCCCAAATCTCCAATCCCCAGTTCCCAACCCCGAATTCCTAACCCTAAATCCCCAATTCCCAATTCCCAACCCCAAAATTCCCAGTTCCCAGACCTGAATCCCCAACTCCCAATCCCCAATCCCCAACCCCGAATTCCTAACCCCAAATCCCCAATTCCCGATTCCCATCCCCAAATTTCCAATTCCTAGCCCCAAAATTCCCAACCACGAATCCCCAAACTCCCAGTCCCCAATTCCCAGCCCCAAATCCCCCCCAGTGCCCCCAAACCCCCCAAAATTCCCCCAAATCCCCCCAGTCCCCCCCGTTTGTCCCCCGTCTGTCCCCGTGTCCCGTTTGTCCCCCGGGAGGGGGCAGCGCAGCCCGGCAAGGTTTCCATGGCAACGGGCGGGAAAAAAAAAAAAAAAACCAGAAATATGGAAAAAAAAAAAAACCTGAAAACGGCGTCAGGGGCGGCGCGAGCGGCTCGGGGGCCATTTGTATGCAGCGAGAAAAACCCAAACTGCGGAAAATTCAACCGGCGGGGGAGGGGAACCGGGGGGATGGGGACACCGAGAGGCAGAAATCCCTTTTCCCCCTCTTTCTCTCTCTTTTTCCCCTTTGCCCCCCATTTTCCCTGTTTTTCCTGTATTTTTTCCTCTATTTGCCCCATTTTTTCTCTTTTTTTCTTCTCTTTTTTTTTCCTCTTTTTTTTCTCTATTTTTTCCTTATTTTTTCTCCTTCCTTCCTTCCTTCCTTCCTTCCTTCCTTCCTTCCTTCCTTCCTTCCTTCCTTCCTTCCTTCCTTCCTTCCTTCCTTCCTTCCTTCCTTCCTTCCTTCCTTCCTTCCTTCCTTCCTATCCCCCCAAAATCCCAGTTTCTCCCCCAAAATCCCAATTTTCCCCCCCAAGGTCCTAATTTTCTCCCCAAAATCCCAATTTTACCCCCCCCCCCAAAATCCCACATCCCCCCCCCAAATCCCTATTTCCCCCCAAATCCCAATATTCCCCCCCCAAAATCCCAAATACCCCTCAAAATCCCAAATTTCCCCCAAAAATCCCAATATTCCCCCCAAGATCCCAATTTCCCCCCCAAAATCATAAATATCCCCCAAAAAATCCCATTTTCCCCCTAAAATCCCAAATATCCCCCCAAAAATCACAGATATCTCCCCCAAATCCCAATATTCCCCTAAAATCCAAATTCCCCCCCCAATCTCAATATGCCCACCCAAAATCCCATTTTTTCCCCCAAAATCCCATTTCCCCCCCCAAATCCCATTTTTTTTCCCCCAAAATCCCAATTTCACCCCCCAAAATCCCATTTTTTCCCCCCAAACTGGTATTTTTCTCCCTCCTTCTCTCCCGGCTCAGGAGGTGAAGCCTCCGCCGAGCCCCGGCCCTCCCACCCCTCTCGTTTTTCATTTTTATTTCCTGCTGGAAGTGACAAATTGTTCCCGATTTTACACCCAGGCACGGGGGGGGGCTGCGGATGCGATTTTTTTTTTTCCTTTTTTTTTTTCCTTTTTTTTTTCCCCTTTTTTTCCCCCCCGTTTCTACCTCGGAAAGAAAAGAGAAAAAAACCAAAATAAAAGCCACAAAAGGCAATAATAAAATAAAATATCCCCGTTAAACAACCCGAAAGCAGCTCGGCGCTGGTAATGAGCACCGCAGAGAGGCTCCATAAACAGAATTTCCCTCGCCCCAAAATCCCCTTTTATTGCCTCAAAATCGCCGGGGGGAAATTCTGCCTCCCCCAGCAGGTGCAGACACCCCAAAATCCCTTAAATTCCCCCAAAATAGCGCTTAAAAAGGAAAAATGGTGATTTTCTTTAAAAATCTGATTTTTTGTCTGTTTTCCTCGCGCAGAGGTTGGGTTTTTCTGCTGAAAATGCCCAGTTCCAGCGGGATTTGAATGGTCTTGGAAAAGGTCAGGAAATGTTCATTCCCCCGGGTTCCAGCCCAATTTATTTATTAATCCCTCCTGGGAGGAGCCGGCGCTGCAAATCCGCTGCTTTGGGGGGAAAAAATCCATAAAATTCAAAAGAAAAGGGAAAAAAAATCAATAAAATTAAAAAAAAAAGGGAAAAAATCCATAAAATTCAAAAGAAACAGGGGAAAAAAATAAAGTTCAAAAGAAATGGGGAAAGAATCAATGAAATTCAAAAATATAGGGGAAGAATCCATAAAATTAAAAAGAAATGGGGGGAAAAATCAATAAAATTCAAAACAAATGGGGGGGGAAATCCGATTTTCCCTTCTCTGAAATCCCCCGTGGCTCCCTGCACTGCTCTGGGTCCTTTTGCCCCAAATCCCGGGATTTTGCCCCATTTTCTGCCCCTTTTTGGGGTCATTCATGGTATGGGCTCGGCCTCCACTCACTGGGTTGCCCTTTTGGGGGACATTCGCTCTTTTTGGGGAAATTTAGTATTTTTCGTGGGGAAATTGGCCCTTTTGGGGAGGGAAATTCTTTTTGGGGGGGGGGAAATTGGCCCTTTTGAGGGAAATTCGGCCCATTTTGGGTGGGACACTGCGGGAATAGAGAATTTGGTGGCCACAGCTCCGCTCTCGGAAGCCCCAAAAGCCCCCCAGACTGTGAGGGATTTTTGTGGGATTTTATGGGATTTTTGTGGGATTTTATGGGATTTTGAGGGATTTAATGGGATTTTTGTGGGTTTTTTGTGGGATTTTTGTGGGATTTTCTGGGATTTTTTGTGGGATTTTTGCCCCTTCCCGGCTTCTCAAATCCCCGGGCTGCAAACAGGGCCGGGAGCCGCAGGCGGATCGAGCGCAGAAAATGGGGAATTTCGGGGAAAACGGGGAAATTTTGGGGAAAACGGGGAATTTTGGGATAACTCTGCGGGATTTCTCCCCATCCCGCCGGGGGAGGTCGCTGAATTTTGGGGCCAAACCATCGATTAGTGGGGAAACCGGCGATCAGGGATGAAACGGGGGAAAAGAACGGGGAAAAACCCCAAAAGCCTGGGAGGGGTTTGAGGCCGAACAGGTTCGGGTGGGTTCGGCAGGGTTCGGGGAGATTCGAGACGGTTCGGAACGGTTCGGGGGGCTCTGGGGGGTTCGGAAGGGTCCGGGAAGGTTCGGCAAGGTTCGGAAGGGTTCGGCAAGGTTCGGAAGGGTTCGGCAAGGTTCGGAAGGGTTCGGGACCGGCCGAGCCCGCGCTGGGTGCAATGCGCGGAGCGGCCGCCAGGGGGGGAGATGGCAGCGCCGAGCGGCGGCCGCGGCTGCAGCGGAGCGGCCCAAAGTGCCCAAAATGGCCCAAAATGGCCCAAAAAATGGCCCAAAAATGGCCCGAAATGGCCCGAAACGGGCGCCCCCGGCCGCAGCCAGAGCCAGCGGGAGTTCCGGTGGAAGGGGAGATGAAAAGGGAACGGGGCTGCTGGAGGAGGAACCGGGAGAGGCCCCCGGGAATGGGGCGGGGGTCAGGGGTCTAAGGGGGGATTTGGGGTCTCACAGGGGGATTTGGGGTCTCACAGGGGGGATTTGGGACGGCCCCAAACCCAACTTTGGAGAGTCGGGCGTTGCACGGGGGTTTAGGGGCTAAAACCGAGCCCTGAAGGACAAACCTGGGATCTAAAGGGTGAAACCGAGCCCTAAAGGGTAAAAGTGAGATCTAAAGGGTAAAACCGAGCCCCGAGGGGTTAAAACCGGGCCTGGGATCACTGATAAGAATCCTGATAAGGCTCAGTGATACGGATCAGTGACAAGGATCAGTGACATCCACTGATAAGGCTCAGTGACAAGGATCGCTGATAAGAATCAGTAACAAGGATCGCTGATAAGGATCGCTGATAAGGATCCCCTTAAGGCCCACTGATAAGGGCTGGCCCGAGATAATACAACCCCGCGTGATTAATTAAATCTCGGCTCCAGAGCCCGGGGCCCTTTTCCATAACCCACAATTAATTTTTCACCGTTCCCATCCCTGACCCGCCAGAACCGGAGCGGGGCCCAAAAAACCCCAAAAAAAGGGAAAACCCAAAAATCCCCAAAACCCCAAATGGCAGGAGAGCCCGGGATTAACGCCCGGCCCGGCCCAGCCCAATTAAGCGCATCGGTAATTGGCTATTGGGGCCCGCACCGCGTCCCTTGCGCAAGCGTTAATTGGCAGCGCGTGAGCGTTAATTGGCGCCGCCGCCGGTGACGCAGCGGCGGATTTGGGGTTAATCCCGCGGGAATCGGGCCAGGGCGGGTCCCGGCGGAGGGAAAACCTCCCCGGCTCCTTTGGGCCTTTTCCTGGCTTTTTTCTCCCTAAATCCGTGAAATGTTGGAGGTTTGGGCAGCATTTCTTAGCCCAGGCCTCCAGCTTGGACGGTTTGGGGTGAAACCACCAAAAAAACCCCCCCAAAAATGGTGTAAAAACCCCCATTTTCCACCCCTTTGTTTCCCCTTTTTCCTCCTTTTAAAATAAACGGCGTCAGAGCCTCCCCTTAAAAAATAAATTTAAAACATAAAAAAAAAAACCATACAAGAAAAAAAGAGAAAAAGTTCCAAACCCTTCCTCCCCTCCTGCTGCTCTTCCAGATTTCCTCAAAAAAAAAAGAAAAAAAAAAAGAAAAAAAAAAAAAAGGAAAAAAAAGAAAAAAAGGAAATGGGGCCTGGTTTCCAAAGCCGCAGCTGGAACGGGGCCGCGCTCGCTGCTCTTGGCAGGGAAATGGGGCAAAACCCCGCGGATTTGGGTCCCCGCTGCTCGGGGGGGAGGCCCAGAGCCCAAAGAGCTGGGGAGGAAATTTGGGAAGGGAATTATTGAATGAGTTTGGGAAATGAATGATTTGGGGAGGGGGATTTGGGCAGGAGATTTTGGGAGGGGGTTTTGGGAACAGAATGATTTTGGGAAGGGGAATTGTTTTGGGAGGGGGATGATTTTGGGAGGGGGATTATTTTGGGAGGGGGATTATTTCGGAGGGGTTTCAGGCCGGCGTGTGGCGCTGGAATGCGGCTCCTTCCTCCCTCCCTCCCTCCTGGCTGACAGGCTGACAGGAATTACGGCCGGACAGAAAATGGGGAATTTTCTCCTCCCCCTGCCCGGCGGGGTCCCGGTGTTTGCACAACGGGAAACGCTCCCGGGGGTCCCCAAACACCCCCGGCCCCAATCCCAGCCCCCAGACCCAATCCCGGACCCCTTTCCCCTTTCCCCCTCAAACTCCTCCATTTCACATCGCAAAGCAGCCCCAGAATGGCAGAAATTCAGGGTTTTTCCCTTAAAAATCAGAATTTTGGTGCTGCCTGCCCTGCCCTGGGCAGCCCACCCGAACTGGGGACACTGGGATGGGACTGGGATGGGACTGGGGGGTTCTGTGGGGCCTTGGGGGTTCTGTGGGGTTGGGGTTGGGATTTTTTCCCCTCTCTCATGGATTAAAGGTGGATTTTGGGGCCTGGGGAAGGATTGAAGGTGAATTTTGGGGCTGGGCCGGGGCCTGGGGAGGTTTTTCCCTGAGGGGGGAAGAAAACGTCTGGGAATGGAAAAGAGGGGTGAAAAAAAGGAGAAAAAAATCCCATTAAAAAATTAGAGGGATCTCAGGGATCACAGGGATCGTTTTCCCCCCTTCCCACCGCCCATTTATTTTCATTTTCTCCTTCCCAGCTCCGTTTTATTTTCATCTTCCTCTCTCCAGCCGCAGACCCGGCGCTGGGCCGGCCTTGGGAAGGGCAGAATTCCCCAAGAATTTCCCCAAGAATTCCCCCAAAATTCCCCTGGGGAGCTCCGGAATTCCTTCTTGGGAATCTTTCCAGAATTATTTTCCCGCAATGTTTTCTGGAATTGCCTTTTTTTGAGATGTTTTCTGGAATTGTTTCTCGGGAATGTTTTCCAGAATTGTTTCTCTCGGGGAGCGCGGCTGGAACGGGAACGGCTCTTCCAGGTTATCCGGCACTTCTTGGGATGAGGAATTTTTTGGGATGAGGAATTTTGGGATGAGGAATTTTTGGGATGAGGAATTTTTTTGGGATGAGGATTTTTTTGGGATGAGGAATTTTGGTATGAGGATTTTTTTGGGATGAGGATTTTTTTGGGATGAGATTCTTTTGGCATGAGGTTTTTTTGCCAGCTCCGGTGCCGTTTTTCACTCGTCTCTCCAAAATCCCGAATAAACCCGAATAAACCCAAACAAGCCCAAATAAACCTGTTTTTCCCGCAGTCGCCCGGACCAGCACGGTGTAATTACGGTAATTGGCTGCCGCTAATTACGCTGCTGGTGTAATCAGCAATCACGCAAACAACGCGCGGTGACGTCACTGGGAAGGGGCGGGAGGTGCCACGGTCGAATTTTGGGGTTTTTGGGGTTTGGTGGAGCTGGGGGAGGGTCCATCCCCCCCGAATCCCATCCCTAACCTGGAATCCCATCCCAACCCTGGAATCCCATCCCAAATCCCATCCCAAACCTGGAATCCCATCCCAAACTCAGAATCCTCTCCCAATTCCCATCCCAAACCCGGAATCCCATCCCAAACCTGGAATCCCGCCCCAAATCTCACGCAAACCCTGGATCCCATCCCAAATCCCATCCGAAACCCAGAATCCTCTCCTGAATCTCATCCAAAACCAGGAATCCTCTCCCAAATCTCATCCAAAACCAGGAATCCTCTCCCAAATCTCATCCAAAAACCCAGAATCCCATCCTAAATCTCACCCAAACCCGGAATCCCATCCCAAATCCCATCCCAAAGCTGGAATTTCATCCCAAATCCAATTCCAGATCCAGAATCCCATCCCAAACCTGGAAACCTGTCCCAAATCTCATCCCAAGCCCAGAATCCCATCCTAAATCTCATCCAAACCTGGAATCCCATCCCAAACCAGAAATCCCCTCCCAAATCTCACCCAAACCCAGAATCCCATCCCAAAACCGGAATCCCATCCCAATTCTCACCCAGATCCCAGAATCCCATCCCGAATCCCATCCCAAACCCGAAATCCATCCCAAATTTCACCCAAACCCAGAATCCCATCCCAAACCCAATCTCACCCAATCCCAATCCCATCCCAAATCTCACCCAAAACCCAATCTCACCCAATCCCAATCCCATCCCAAATCCCACCCAAACCCAGGCCCTGGCGAGGCCTCGCCCTTTTCCCTCCCCGGGCTGGGATCCGATGGAATTTATCCCAAATCTCCCTTTCCCGCCTTCAGCCCCTCCTGAATTTCACCTTTCCCACCTTCACTCCATCCCCGACCCTCATTTTCCATGGAATTCACCAAACCCAGCTGTTTTCCCCTGTTTTTATTTCATTTTCCGCGTGTTCCTCCCGGCTCCTGATGGGCCCCTGGAGCCGCTCCCCGCGCAGGTTGATGCATTTTTAAATGGCTCTGATTTTATCGCCCTGCTTAATGATTTGTGCCGTTATTTATTAGGCACGGCCGTCTCCGCGGGGACCCGGCGCGTTAACGGGTAAATAATGGGGGAAATGGTTCAATAGGGCCGTAAAAAAATGGGGGTTTGGGAATAAACTGACCCCGGGTGCTCCGTGGAACCGAGGCGCTGGGTGGGAACCGGGGGGAAATGATGGGGATAAACTGCGGGGAAAATTCGGAAATCGAGGGAAATGTCCCCAAAATGTCCCCCTGGGGGCTGGGGATAAACTGCGGGGAAAATGGGGAAATCGAGGGAAATGTCCCCAAAATATCTCCCTGGGGGCTGGGGATAAACTGCGGGGAAAATGGGGAATTAGAGGGAAATGTCCCCAAAATGTCCCCCTGGGGGCTGGGGATAAACTGCAGGGAAAATGGGGAATTAGAGGGAAATGTCCCCAAAATATCTCCCTGGGGGCTGGGGATAAACTGCACTGAAATCAAGGGAAATAGCCCCAAAATATCCCCCTGGGGGTTGGGGATAAACTGGGGTGAAAATCAGGAGATTGAGGGAAATATCCCCAAAATCCCCCTGGGGGTTTGGGATAAACTGCAGTGAAAATCAGGAGATTGAGGGAAATATCCCCAAAATCCCAAAGCAGCCCCAAATTGTACAGCCCGGCCTCAGGATGTGCCAAAACCCAGGAAAACCACCCCAAAATCCCGTGCCGGAATTCGGGGCGGTTTGGGGGTTTTTGGGGTTTTTTTGGGTTTTCTTTTGGTTTTTTTTTTTTGGGGGGGGGGTTCCCCAGCTCAGCATCCGCGCCCATCCCGGAGCGGGAAATTCGGGAATTCGGGAAATTCGGGAAATTCGGGGATTTTCCGCCGTCCCCTCTTTGTTCCCGCGCGCACCTGAGGGCATCCCGGCGCGTTGCCATGGCGACGGGAATGTCGCGTTGCCATGGCGACGGGAATGTCGCGTTGCCATGGCGACGGGAGTGTCGCATTCCCGCGGGAGGCGCCTCGCGAGCGATGCCACAAAAAACCCGAAACGGGGAGAAATAAACGGGAAAAACAAACCGCGATGGGAAGGGCTCGTATGCAAATGAGCTGCGGGTTAATTAATTGCGGGTTTTAATTGGGGCGGCGGGGGGGGAGCAGGGAGCGGGGAGGGCATTGACAAAATCCCCATTTTTGACAATTAACACAAAAAACATTTCTAAGCCCAAAATCCCCATTTCTGACCCCAAAAATCCCCATTTGCGGGGTCGGTGGGAATTGCAGGATGCAGGGATTGGTGGGATGGCGCAGATTTGTGGGATCGGTGGGATGCCTTGGGATGCAGGGGGAGGATTTGGGGGGATTTATGGGATTTTTGGGATTCAGGGATTGGTGGGATTGGTGGGCGGGGCCGTGAGGTGGCGGCGCGGGATTGGTGGGGAGAGGAGCTGGCAGAGCGGGATTGGCTGCGGGGTTGGGAATGGGGATGGGAATGGAAATGGGGATGGAAATGGGAATGGGAATGGGATGGAATAGGAATGGGATGGAATGGGAATGGGCTCATTCCCAGAAATCCCCCCGGATTTGGGGTCATTCCCAGATGTTTGCCCGGATTTGTTTGTCATTCCCAGATCTCTCCCCGGATTTGGGGTCATTCTGAGATATCGCCCCCCGGATTTGGGGCCATTCCCAGAAATCCCCCCCGGATTTGGGATCTTCCCATGGATTTGGAGTCATTCCCAAAAATCCCCCCGGATCTGGGGTAATTTCCAGATATTTGCCCGGATTTGGGGTCACTCCAAGATCTCCCCTCTGGATTTGGGGCCATTCCCAGAAATTCCCCCCCTCTGGATTTGGGGTAACTCCCAGAAATCCCCCCCGGATTTGGGGCCATTCCCCGAAATCCCCCCCGGATTTGGGGTCCCAGCCCCGTTTCTGCCCCAATTCTCACCGCCCCCCCCCACGCCGGGCAGGCCGGGGCTCGCTCGGAGCCTTCATCCCGAGGCAGACAAGGCTCCCTTTGTGCCGGGCCCCCCCCGGGCCGGGACGTTAATTACGGTAATTACGGTAATTAACACCGCGGCCGCTGCCTCCCCGCCCCCCGCGCCGGGACGCTCCGCACCCTGGCATTTGCGCGGCCTTCCTCCTCCTCCTCCTCCTCCTCCTCCTCCTCCTCCTCCTCCCACGGCCCCGGGGGCAGCGCCCCGACCCCGGCGCGGCCCCAAACCCGCTGCTCGGGCTGGGACGAGGCCTTTGGGGAGCTTTTGGGAGTTTTTGGGACCTTTTGGGAATTTTGGGAGCTCTGTGAGAGTTTTTCAGGAGCTCTTTGGGAGCTTTTCAGAACCTTTTCTTGGGAGCTCTTTGAGCTCTTTTGGGGACCTTTCTGGGAGCTCTTTGGGAGTTTTTTGGCCGTTTTAGGGCACTCTTTGGGGCCTCTTCAGGCGCTCCTTGGGAGCATTTTGGGATTTATTTGGGAGCTCTTTGTGAGCTTTTCTGGAGCTCTTTGTGATCTTTTTGGCACCTCTTTGGGGGCATTTTGGGCGCTCTTTGGGCGCTCTTTGGGAGCTCCTTGGGAGCATTTTGGGCCCTTTCTGGGCGCTCTCTGGGAGCTCTTTGGCGCCTCTTTGGGAGCATTTCGGGCGCTCTTTGGCACCTCTTTTGGAGCTCTCTGGGAGCCCTTTGAGCGCTCCTGGGCAGCGCTGGCGTGCGAGCGGCGCCCGCGCGGCTCCGGGCACGCCCTCGGTGCCGCCCCACGCCCGGCACCGCCCGAGCGCCGCTTTGGAGGCGCCGCCGCCGCCGCTCCGGGAGCTCCTGGCCCCGCTCCCGGCGGATCCTGGCTCCGGTCCCGCTCCTGGCCCCGCTCCCGGGGAGATCCTGGCCCCGCTCCGGCTCCTGGCACCGGTCCCGGCGGATCCTGGCCCCGTTCCTGCCCCGCTCCCTGCCCGGCATCGCCCGCGCGGCGCCCCCGGCCAGGGCAGGGCCCGGCTGTGCCCCCGTGCCGGGAGAATTCCAGCCCGGGAATGGGCCGGGAATGGGATCCTTTGGAGCCGGGAATGGGCTCGGGTTTGTGCCCCAAGTCAGGAGAATTCCAGCCGGGAATGGGCCGGCAATGGGATCCTTTGGAGCCGGGAATGGGCTCGGGTTTGTGCCCTTTGCCACGAGAATTCCAGCCGGGAATGGGCTCGGGTTTGTGCCCCAAGTCAGGAGAATTCCAGCCGGGAATGGACTGGGAATGGGATCCTTTGGAGCCGGGAATGGCTGCGAGTTTCTGCCCCCTTTCCAGAGGAATTCAGCTGGGAATGGGCCCGGGCTGTGCCCCTTTTCCAGGAGAATTCCAGCCGAGAATGGGCCGGGAATGGGGCCCGGGTTTTGTGCCCTTTTACAGGAAAATTCCAGCTGGGAATGGGCCTGGGCTGTGCCCCTTTTCCAGGAGAATTCCCCCAAACCTTGCAGGGTCGATAATCCACAGTCCCGACCCTCCGTCCTTGCCAGAAGGGCTGGAAGGGACGGGAACCCCGGGATGGAGGCCTGGGGATGTTTCCCCCAAATCTGAGTGGCCCCAAAAACACCAGGAGGGGTTTCCTGGGACTCCCCAAAACCCACCTGCTGGTGAATCCCAGACCTGGGATTTTCTGGGATATTTCTGGGATATTTGGGGCTCTCAAAGGAATCCCAAATCTGGGATTTTCTGGGATATTTGGGGCTCTCAAAGGAATCCCAAATCTGGGATTTTCTGGGATATTTGGGTCTCTCAAAGGAATCCCAAATCTGGGATTTTCCAGGATATTTGGGCTGTTCATAACTGGGATTTTCCAGGATATTTGTGTCTCTCTGAGGGCCGGCACAGCCATGATTTTCTGGGATATTTGGGGTCCCAGGAACTGAGATTTTCCGGGATTTTTGGGCTCTCAGAGGAACGCTAAATCTGGGATTTTCCGGGACATTTGGGGACCCCAAATCTGGGGTTTTCTGGGATATTTGGGGCTCTCAGTAACTGGAGTTTTCCGGGATATCTGGGGCTCTCCAAGGAACCCCAAATCTGGGATTTTCCGGGATATTTGGTGCTCTCAGAAGAATCCCAAATCCGGGATTTTCTGGGATTTTCGTGGCACAGCCGGGAGGGGGCCGCAGCTCTGTCCCTGTCCCTGTCCCCGGCAGTGGCTCGGGTGACACTCGGGTGACACCGAGGTGTGACCCCGCCCGGGATCATCGCCCCATGCCCGGCCCGGCCCAGCCCGGAATTCTCACCCGGCCCAGCCCGGCCTGCCCGGGCAGGACCCGCCTGAGTCACCCCGAGCCCGGATCCAAACCCGGAGCCCCGCACGGGAGCACAGAAAAATATATATAAAAATAAAATTAAACATTGAGAAATGGGAGGGAAAGGGAGATAGGAACCGGGGGAAGGGAAAGGAAGGGGAAATAAAAGGGAAAAAAAGGATAAAAGGGGAAGAAAGGGGAAATAAAAGGAAAAAAATAATAAAATGTGAAGAATGGGGAAATAAAAGGGGAAGAAAGGAATAAAAGAAAGAGAAATGGAGGAAAGGAAAGTAAGAGGAAATAAAAGGGAAAGAAAGGGGAAATAAAAGGGGAATAAAGGATTAAAAGGGGGAAAAATGGGGAAATAAAAGGGGAAGGAAGGAAGGAATAAAAGGAAGAGAAATGGGATAAGGGAAAGGAATGGGAAATTAAAGGGAAAAAAGGATAAAAAGGAAAGGAAGGGGAAATAAAAGGGAAAAAATAAAAGCGGGAAGAATGGGGAAATAAAAGGGAGATAAATGGGATAAGGGAAAGGAATGGGAAATTAAAGGGGAAATTAAAGGGGGGGGAAAGGGGAATAAAGGGGAAAATAAGGGAAAGAAATGGAAAGAAAAGGGGGGAAAAACCAGGGAAAGAAAGGGGAGAAGGGAAGAGAAATCAGGAATAAAAGCCGAAGTGTGAGGGAGCAGCCGGAGCCAGGCAGTGCCAGGATTCCCACAGTGGGACAAACGGGGGCACAGAGGGGAAAGGGCCCAATCCCGGGAATTCGGGGACAATTCCAGCGGGAATGGAACGGAACGGGAGGGGAGCGGGGGAGGATCCCGGCCTTATCTCAGATCCCCTGAATCATCCCCGGCCTTATCTCGGCATCGGTGAATCATCCCCGAGCAGGTGGATCCTGCCCACCCACCTGGAGCATAACGGGGCCTCGGGAATGCCGCGGTTTGCCTGGGAATGCTGGGATTGGGAATCTGGAATTTATCTGGGAATCTCAGAATTTATCTGGGAATCTGGAATTCACTGCGGGAATCTCGGAATTTATTGTGCAAATCCCAGCCTTCTCCATGGGAATCTCGGAATTTTATTTATGTGGGAATCGGCCCTAAAATCCCCCCAGAAAATGTCCCAGATTTCCCCCTAAGGACCTCCTGGAGAATTCACGGTTTTCCATTAAAATCCCCCCCCGAAAATTCCCGGTTTTCCCCTAAAATCTTCCCGGAGCTGCTGCTGGTCCCGGGTGGGAGAATCCCAAATCCCAGCTGGAATTGGGAGAATTGGGAGAATCCCTGCAGAATCCCAAATCCCATCAATTTCCCTCCTTCATCCCAACATTCCTGCCTGCCCTGAGCTCCCCAAAATCCCAAATCCTCCTGATTTCGGTGCTGCAGGGGCCTGGATTTGGGGGACAAAACTCCCCCCCAGGATCCCCCAAATCCCAAATCCCAAATCCCAGCCCTTTGCAAATCCCAATTTCCAAATCCCAAATCCCAGCCCTCAATACCCAAATCCCCCCCATCCTCCCCCACCCCACCATTCCCAGCCTGGGCCCCTCTGAACTCCAAACTCCTTATTTTATTTTATTTTATTTTATTTTATTTTATTTTATTTTATTTTATTTTATTTTATTTTATTTTATTTTATTTTATTTTATTTTATTTTATTTTACTTATCTATGTATTTATTTATATTTTTCTGGTTTATTTTGGGTTTGCGCTGATTTCCGGGGCGCTGCGGGGCTGCACGGACGGATTTACGATTCCCCGGGATTGATTTATTCCCCTCGGGGCTCCCCCGCCCCTCGCCCGTTGAAAGGTTTAAGGTTCGCCCCCAGACAGGCTCCAAAAATTCGGGAAAAAACCAAAAAAAAAACAAACAAAAAACCACAAAAATAAAAGGGATTTTCCTGCCCGGAGCGCGGAGCTGCGGCTGTAATTACCCACCCCATAATCAGCGCCCAGTCCTGCAGAACTTTCCCGAAATCCTGCAGGGACAGGGAAAAAGCTGCTTCATAGGGACAAAAAAACTGCTTTATAGGGGAAAAAAACCTGTTTTAATTGGGGGCAAAAAAAAATGCTGTATAGGGGAAAAGAAATCCTGTTTTATAGGGGAAAAAATACTGGTTTATAGGGAAAAATAATCCTGTTTTTTAGGGAAAACCCCCCTGGTTTTTAGGGAAAAAAACCCCTGGTTTTTAGGGGAGAAATCCTGTTTTCTAGGGGAAAAAATCCTGGTTTTTAGGGGAAAAATAGTCCTGTTTTCTAGGGGAAAAATCTTGGTTTTTTAGGGAAAAAATAAACTAGATTATAGGGGAAAAATTCCTGGTTTTTAGGGGAAAACCCCCCTGCTTTATAGGGGAAAAAATCCCGGTTTTTTAGGGGAAAAATTCTGCTTTATAGGGAAAATCCGGCCACGGCGCCCTCCTTCCCCGGGGCTTTGGGAAAAGGGAAATTTGGGAATTTTCTGCTGTTTGGGGTGCGGAGCTGCTGCTCCCACATCCGGGGTTCTGCTCTCCGTCACCCGTTTTCCCGGGATTTGCCCCCAGAATTCCCAGGGACGGGGCTGGATTGGCCAAACGGGGATTTCCTGGCGCTCCGCGAGGCCCAAACTCCCACAATCCCCGGAATTCCCACAATTCCCGGGGATTCCCACAATTCCCGGGGATTCCCACAATTCCCAGGGATTCCCACAATTCCCATAATTCCCATAATTCCCACTTTCCCAGAATTCCCATGGATTCCCCACTTTCCCAGGGATTCCCACAATTCCCAATAATTCCCAGAATTCCCAATAATTCCCAGGGATTCCCATAATTCACGTAGATTCCCAGAATTCCCAATAATTCCCAGAATTCCCAATAATTCCCACAGTTCCCAGGGATCCCGAATTGCAGAATTGCCCCGGGAGAAACTTCCAGGGATTGGCTGGGGAGAGGGAAATCCCACTGGGGATCATTTTGGGATAATTTCAGGGTAATTTTGGGGTCACTTGGGATAATTTTGGGGTAATTTTGGGGGTAATATTTGGGCTCACTTTGGGATCGCTCTGGGGTCAAGCTTTGGGGTCACTCTGGGATAATTTTGGGTATAACTTTGGGGGTAATTTTGGGATCACTTTGGGATCACTTTGGGATAATTTCAGGATCACTTTGGGGAACGCTTTGGGATCACTCTGGGATAATTTCAGGCCCAAATTTGGGGATCACTCTGGGATCACTTTGGGGTCACTTTGGGGATAATTTTGGGAACACTTTGGGGATAATTTGGGCGATAATTTTGGGGATCACTCTGGGCTCACTCTGGGATAATTTTTGGGATCACTCTGGAATTACTTTGGGAACATTTTAGGGACAATTTTGGAGATAACTTTGGGATCGCTCTGGCTTCAATTTGGGACAGAACTGAAGCTTTGTGGGATGCCTTGGGGCCGATCCCGGGTTTGGCAGCGGGAAATTCGGGATCAGGGAACGGCTGAGCCGGGGCTGAGTCACGGGGCCGGGGCCCGCGCCCGCACGGAAAATTCCGGATCGGCCCGAGGGCGAAGGGCTCGTCCTGCCAGAGCTGCTGCGGCGCCCGGGGAGCCACAGCTCTGCACGGGAATCCCAACTCCTGCACAGAAATCCCAGTTTTCACCCCAAAATCCCATTTTTCCACCCAAAATTTTCATTTTTCCACCCAAAAATCCCAATTCCGGCACAGGAATCCCATTTTTCACCCAGAAATCCCATTTGCCATCCAGAAATCCCAATTCCTGCCAGAAATCCAATTTTCCACCCCAAAATCCCATTTTTCCACCCAAAAATCCCTTTTTTTTCCCCACAAAACCCATTTTTTCCCCCAAAATTCCTATTTTTTCCACCGAGGAATCCCAATCCCTGCCCACAAATCCCATTTTTTCCCCACAAATCCCAATTCCCACCCAAAATTCCCATTTTTCCACCCGGAATTCGGGTTTTCCCTCCCTCTCCAGGCGCCAGGCCGGAGCTGGGGGTGGATGAAGAGGAAGAGGAGCAGAATTCCCAGGGTTTGTCACCCGGAATTCCGGCGCTGCCGACGCTCCCCGGGCGGCTCCGGGAATGCCGAAGCCAAGCGTGGCCCAAATCCCAGAGCGGCTCCGACCGGTTTGGGAATGCGGGAATGAGGGACGGATCCCAAACACATCCCAAACCCCAAATCCATCCCAAACAAATCCCAAATCCATCCCAACCCCGTCCCAAATCCCAAAGCCATCCCAAACCCATCCCAAATCCATCCCAAATCCATCCCAAACACATCCCAAACCCCAAATCCATCCCAAAGCCATCCCAACCCCGTCCCAAATCCCACATCCCAAACCCCAAATCCATCCCAACCCCGTCCCAAATCCCAAACACATCCCAAATCCCAAACCCATCCCAAATCCATCCCAAACACATCCCAAATCCCAAACACATCCCAAATCCCATATCCCAAACCCTAAATCCATCCCAAATTCCATCCCAAATCCATCCTAAACAATCCCAAATCCATCGCAAGCCCGTCCCAACCCCATCCCAAATCCCAGAACCATCCCTAATCCATCCCAAACCCATCCCAAAATTCCATCCCCATCCCAGAATCTCTCCCAAATCCATCCCAATCCTGTCCTAAATCCCAAACACCATCCCAAATCCTCACCCTGTCCCAAACCCACCCCAGATCCCAGATCCCAACCCCTTCCCCGGAGCAGCCGGGACCGGGATTTTCCCGCAGGAATTTTTGGGATTTCCCAATTTGGGAGGGGGAAATTTGGGATTGGGGGATCGGTCCCGGTGCCCCGGGGTCCTTCTGCTGCTCCCGCGGGCAAATCCCGAAATTCCCGAGTCTGGAATTCCCGAGTCTGGAATTCCCACAGGGAATCAGCCCCAGAGGGTCCTCGGTGGGACTGGGGAGGGAAAAAATGGGGAAAAAAAAAAGGGGAAATATGGAAAAAAAAATGGGGGGAAAATGGAAAAAAATGGAGGAAAAATGGGGAAAGAATGGGGAAAGGGAATAGGGACAGGGAAAAAAGGGAAAAAGGGGAATATTTATCCCAAAATCCTCCCCCGGGAATGGTTAACCCCAAAAATGCCGTGGGGATGGCAGGAGGGGCTGGGGCAATTCCCGGCTGGAATTTTCGGGAATCCGGGGGAAAAGCCGCGCCCGGATCCAATGGAATTGGGGAGTTCAAAAAAGAGACCGGGAAACAGCAAAAATCCCAAAAAATAAACCCCCAAAAGACCCCAAAACACCCGAGTGGGGGTCTCGGAAGGGACTTTGGGATTTTCCAGGTTTTTTTAAGGAAAAAATCTTCCATTCCTCCGAAATTTTCCCGACAAAGGCGGGGAGGGAAGGGGAAAAATCGGGAAGGGGAAAAATCGGGAACTGGGGAGGGAGGGAAGGACCGGGGATGATCCCGGAGCCTCCCAGCAGCCAAACCCGGCGATTTTCCAGGGAAAAAGAGGAATTTTCCCAGAAAAAAAAAAAAAAAAAAGAGGAATTTTCCCAGGAAAAACGAGGAATTCCGGGGCTCGGGAATGCCTCTGGAACTCTTCCCATTCCTGCCCCTTTATCCCGAATTTTTCCTTTTTTTTTTGGATTCTCGTCCCGATTTTCCCCTCCTAGGAAAGCCCCGGGAGGATCCGGGATCGGCTTTTCCCCAAAAAAAAAATTTAAAATAGAAAGATTTGAAAAGCCTGGGAAAAGGAGAGGGAAACGGAAAAATCAGAATGAAGCCTGGAGGGAAAAATTCCCTTCCCTAAACAAATTATCCTTAAATAAACCATCCCTAAATAAACCATCCCTAAAGAAATTATCTCTTAAAGAAATTATCCCTAAAGAAATTAAATTATTCCCTAAAATAAACTATCCCGAGAGAAAATGTCCTTAAAAAATTCAATTATCCCAAAATAAATTGGATAATCCCTAAATAAACTGGATTATGCCCAAATAAATTGGATTATTCTCGAACAAATTGGATTGTTCCCAAATAAATTGGATTATGCCCAAATAAATTGGATTATCCCCAAATAAACGGTCCCTGCTCCAAGCTGAGAAGGAAAGAAATTCCTGAAATCAATCGGAATTTCGGGGGAGCTGGGAATGGACCCGTCCTCACGGAAAATTCTCAATTTTCGGCTTTTCCAGGGGTTTTTCGAGCGGAATTTCTCATTTTTGGGGTTTTTTTCCCCTCTCCTCCCGATGCTTTTCCATGGGTTTTTATCGGGGAAAATTGGGATTTTTAATTTTCCCCTTCCCGTCTGTCTGCCCACAAAACCCTCCCCAGAATTCCCAAATCCAGGAAAGATCGGGAAAAAAATCCGGAAAAACCCAAATCTGGCAAAGGAACCCCAATTCCAGGAGGGGAAAATTCCTTTTTTTATCCCCAAAATCGCCCGAAAAAAGAGGAAAAGTCCCCCTGGAATTCCCAGCACGGGGAAATTCCCGGTGGGAACGGCGAGTTCGGGATCTCAGGGAGGAATTTGGGACCAAAATCTTCATTTTTGGTCAAATTTTCCTTGAAAAAAAAAACAAAAACCAAATTTTCCCATTCCAGGCGCTTTTCCATGCGGAAAAATCCCTTTGGAAATTCCCCGAGCGGGGCGGGGAAAATATCGGGAATTTTTGGGGAGGAATTTGTAAAAATGGAATTTTTTAATGGGGGAAAAAAGGGAAATTTAGAGGGAAAAAAATGGGGAAAAGGGACCCAGGCCGCTGCTCCTGGAGCCGGGAATGCCGGGAATCATTAAACAATTAACAAAAATAATAAAAAAGGGATTAAAATTAATTAAAATTAATAAGAATAAAGGTGTTAAAGCAATTAAAATTAATTATATCCCGGTAAAATATTAAAATTAATCACATCCACGGAATTAATTCAATTTTCCCGGGATTTTTGGCCGCTTTTTCCCAAAGAAAGGGAGCGAAAAGCGGAATTAATTAAGGAAGAAATTAATCGAGGGAGGGATTAAAGGCGTCAAGCGACACCCGGGGAAAATCCAGGGGTTTTTAATGGAAAATCCCTTTTTTTCATGGAAAATCCCTTTTTTTCATGGAAAACTCTCAATTCCTGCTCGGTTTTATTCGGACACTCGGGAGCGGGATCTCTGTTTCTGGGGAATGGTTTTAGATCCCCAAATTTTTGGTGGTTTTAGGGCATAAAATTCGATTTTTGGGGGCAGATTTTCCCTCAAAAAATCCCCGATTTTCCCCCCAAAATTTCGATTTTCCCCGCGGTTTTCCAGGCGCTGGTGGCAGAAATTGGGGGAAAAACGGGAAAAATCCGGACCCCGGTGGGAAAGGGTGGAATTTCCCGCCCGGGAGCGGCTCCGGGAGACCCCAAAATTTCATTTTTGTATTAAAAATAATCAAATTTGGATTCCCGGGCCAATTCCCGAGCCACGGGAGCCGCTGGGAAATGCGGGAATGAACCGAAAATTGCGGAATTCCGCCCAAAATCCGCGCGGGTTCCTAATTAGCGGGGCCGATAATTAATCCCCGGGGTCATTAATTGCCGGGGGTCATTAATTACCGGGATTAATTAACGAATTCCTTCCTTTTCCCGGGATTTGCGGCTTTTCCAGGCACATTTCGGGAGTGGAAATTCCCCTGAAATTCGGATTTTTCTCCCTTTTTCCCCCCCTCGGTCCCTCCCATCAATAATTTAAATTTATTTAATATTGAAAACCCCAAAGTTGGCAATTCGGGATCGTGTCGGGCCATCCTCTGCCCCTGGAAATTCCAATTTTCGGGGTTTTTCCCCGAAATGGGAATGAATTGGGGAATCCCTCCCAGGACTGAAATATTTGGGTATCAAGGGGGAAAATTGGAATTTTTGGGGAGAAAGCGCCTGGAATATTCCGGACTCTGCATAAAGATTTTGGGGCAAAAAAGGGAATTTTTGGCCGCTGGCCTGGGAGGAGAAAACATTCCAAAAAACCCCAACAGCAACAGCGGGAATAAATCCCCTTTAATTAACAAATAAATTCCATTTAATTAACAAATAAATTCGGTTTGAATCAGAAAGGAACTCAGTTCAAATCAGAAAGAAATCCGGCTTAAATAAAAAAGGAACTCAATTAAAATTAAAAAATAAAGGAGGTTTAAATAAGAAATAAATTCAATTTAGGGAATAAATTCAATTTAAAATCAGAAAGAAAATCAGTTTAAAAAATTTTGAAAATTCAATTTAAGCAAGAAATAAATGCGTGTTAAACAAGAAATAAATGCAAGTCAAGTAAGAATTAAATTAAATTAAATTGAAAATTTTAAAAGTCAATTTAAACCAGAAATAAATCCAGTTTAAATAAGAAACAAATGAGATTTAAATTAAAAATAAATTCAATTTCAGTCAGAAATAAAACTCAATTTGAGCAAGAAATAAATTAAATTTAAATAAGAATTAAACTAAATTAATAATAATTTTAAAAAATCGGTTTATAGCCGGAATAAATGGAGTTTTGGGGAATAAATTCGCGGTCCGGGGGCGCCGGGGCCGCTCCGGGCTCACCTTGGATTTGAACTTGGACTCGAGCGGCGCCGCCGGAATTTCCTTTGTCTGCAGCGGCCCCGGAAAACGCCGAAAAGGCAAAAAAAAAAAACAGCGGGGAGGGATCGGGGCTGCGGGGATGGGGAAAATGGGGAAAAATCGGGAAAAATGGGGAAAAATGGGGAAAAAATGGGGGAAAATGGGGAAAAAATTGGGAAAATAATGGGGGAAAATAATGGGGAAAATGGGGAAAAATGGGGAAAATAATGGGGGAAAATAATGGGGAAAAAATGAATAAAAAGCGGAATCAAAAGGAAATAGAGAGAGGGGGAAAAGGGAATTAAAAAAGGGAATAAAAGGGAATAAAAATGGGGGGAAAGGGAAAAAAAGGAGACTAAAAAGGGAATAGAAAGGGGAGAAAAAAGGAGATTAAAAAGGGAATAAAAATGGGGGTAAAGGGAAAAAAGGGGGAATAAGAAGGGAATAGAAAGTAAATAAAAGGGGAATAAAAATGGGGTAAAAGGAGAATAAAAAGGGAAAAAAAGGGGATTAAAAAGGAACTAAAAAGAGGGGAAAAAAAGGAGATTAAAAGGCGAGAAAAAGGAGAAAACAGCGGGAGAGAATTGGGGGGAAAAAAGGGGGGAAAGGGGAAAAAGATGAAAAAAAACGGTAGAAAAGGGAATTAAAGGGAATAAAACCGGGGGGAAGGGGGGGAAATAGCGGGGGGAAAGGGAATAAAAAAAGGAATAAAAAAAGGAATAAAAAGGGGATAAAAAGTCATTTTTGGCCTCAAATGCGGAGCCGGTGGGAGGAGAGGAAGAAGAGGATGCGGGAATTCGGGAATTGCTGGAAAATCTCCTTCGGTGGGGACTGATCCCCAATTTCGGCTTTAGGAGGGGATTAAATTGCGGGGGAAGTGGAAAAGCGGAGTTTGTTTATTCCCATTTATAAAGGAATAGTTATATTTTTATTTATTTTTATTTGTTTATCTGGGTAAAGTCCTGGCATTTGCGGAACAACCCTTATTATATAGATAGAAATATATTTATATATTTGTGTCTTTAGTTGCCACCTTTAGGGGCAGAAAAATGCGGGCAAATCCAAGGAAAACTCCCCCAAAATCCCCCAGATTTAGGGATCAACCCCCCTGAACCAGGCTGGGAATTCAAAACTGAAAAATCGGGGAAAATATGGGGAAAATGGAATTTTTGGGATCTGGGGCCAAAGGGCTGCGGGCATCTGATACCCCGGGAGGGGGAAAAAATGATGGAAAATGCAGAAATTGAGGGAAAATCGGAATTTTGGTGGGGTTTGAGCGGGGTTTTTGTGGGCAGAAAAATGGGAATTTATTCTTCTTTTCCCAAGTTTTTCCTGGAATGCCTGAGGCAAAGCCGAGCTGGGGCTTGGCCGCAGGAATGAATGAATTCAGCTCGGAGTCGCTTTTTTATCCCTAAAAAAATCAAAATAAGCGCGGGAAAATTGGGGGGGGGAAAGGTGAGTTTGGGGGTTTTATTTATCCAAACGTTTGGGACAAATATTGGGAAAACTCAGCCGGGAATGGGCGGAAAATCCCCCCGAAATTGGGATTTAAGGGGAGAATCCGCTGGAGTTCGGATTTCCCTCAAAAACAGAATTAAAATCCCGGGGTCGTTTCCCTCCTTCATTCCCCAAATATGAAAATAATGGTAAATAATGGAAAATCCTTTTTTCCCCCATTTCGGGGGATTTTCCCGGCGCTGGAGCCGATTTTCCTTCCCGAAAAATTCCAAATTCGGCGATTTTCCTTGGAATGGGGAGGCGGGAAGAGGCAGAAATTCCCATTTTTCCCGAGGGAAAATCGAGGAGTTTTGGGGTTTTTTCCTTCATTTTTGGGCCAAAATCAAAGCGGGAAACAAAGGGAAAAAGAACCCAGAGAATTACCCGGGAATTATTTGATGGAAATTGGAATTTTTCTTTGTTCTCCCGCCGCCGTTTTTGATATTTTTTCCCAAAACCGCCGCTTTCCCAGGGAATGACTTTTCCAGGGATGGAAAAGGAAAAAATCGCAGCTCCGGGGATTCGCGATTTTGGGGCAGAATTCCCTTTTTTGGGGCAGAATTCTCCCTTTATTTGGCCGCTCTCCCTGGAATATCTCCCATCCAAATCCGCTTTTCCCAAGGGGAATTTGTGCAAAACCTCAAATCCGCTCCACCTGCGAAAATTGGGCTCAATCCTGAATTTTTGGTGTTTTTCTTAAGGAAAAACCGGGAATAAATTCCTGAATTAAAGGGAAAAAATGGGAAAATTCCTCAAATCCCGAGGGGTGAAGCGCTGCGGAGAAAATGTTGGGAGAAGCGGGAGCCGGGAGGAAAAATGGGAATTTTCCTCTTGGACTGGGAGAGAAATCGGATTTTTCTGCCTTATTTCCTGGCAGGGATAAAAAATGAGGAAAAAGACATTAAAACGTGGATTTTCCCCGGATCTGCCTTCAGAAAAAAGGGAAAACCCGGGCATTCGGGAGAGGAAAATTCCCATTTTTCTGCTCGGTAAAAATCAATTTACCAAGAGGGATCCGCGCCCGGGATGAGCAAAAAAAGGGAATTTTCAGGAATTCCTCGATTCCCAAATGGAGCGGGGATTTGGGGGTTCATCCCCGGAAATCCCGGGGTCGCAGCTTTTACCCCAAAAATCCCCAAAATCCGGAATTTCCGAGCGGGAGATTTCGCGGGGATTTCCTCCCGTTCCCATTTTTGGCGTCTCCTTTCCCCAATTTTTTATCCCAGCCCCGAAAATGCCCCAAAAACTCCTGGAAATGCCCATTTTTAAAAATGTAATTTTTTTAAATGGAATTCTCATTTTTCCTGCCCAAAGTTTCCTTTGTTCGGCCCCCGCGGCTCCCCCGGGAATTCCGGCCCGAAATGCGAATTTTCTGCTGCTTTACCTCCGAAAAATGAGATTTTTTTACCTCCTTTTCCTCTTTTCTTCTCCTTCCCCCATTTTCCGTCGGTTTTCTCCCATTTCTCCCATTTTTCCCTTTATTTTTTTTTCCTTTTTCCCCCTTTATTTTCTCCGTTTTCCCCCTGATTTTTTCCTCTTTTTCCCCTCATTTATTCCTTTTTTCCCCTCATTTTCCCACATTTTTCCCCTCTTTTCCCCCTTCCCCGACCCCCAAACCCCCTCAATTCCCACCCCAAATTTTCCCATAAAATTCCCGTGAATTCCGCGCTCCCCAAACCACAAAATTGCCGTTTTAATTCGAATTTTTGGGGCGTTTTCGGGGCATTTTGGGCGGCGCCGGGCCCTTGCCGCCGCTGCCGCCCGGCCGCAGCTTTTCCCCATAAATCTCGGGATTTGGGGGCCGTTCCGGACGTGCTGCCCCGTGTTCAGCACTTCATAAAAATTAAAAGCGAGCAAAAATCCAAATGCGAACCGGGGCGAGGCCGCGTTTGGGTTCAATTTGGGGATTTTGTCCCGGAATTCTCCCGCGGCCGCCGCGGGCACAAAGGAGCAGAATCCCCCAATTTTCCTGGGTTTTTAAAAATTGTTTCTGGTTTTGTTTATGTACGTAACCAAAATTATTTTGTTTTATTTCATTTATTGACGGTTTTGTTCCCCGCCGGTTTTTATCTTATTCATCCATTTATTTTATCCACCGCCTTCCATTCCAAGCCTGTTTTCTCTGATTTAATTCAATTTTTTTCTCCCCATTTTATTCCCTTTTTTCCTCATTTAATTCAATTTTCCCCCCATTTCAGCCCATCCATCGCCACTTTTCCCCATTTAATTCCATTATTTTCCCATTTTATTCCATTTTTTGCCCATTTTTTGCTCTTTTTCCCCTCGTTTTCCCGATTCCCGCCCCCTTTTTTTCCCAAACCCGGAATTTTCCCTTTCCCCTTGAACTTGGCATTCCCCGAATTTGTTTGTTTTAGGTTTTTTTTCCTTTTCCAGCTTTTTTCCCCCTTTCGGATGATCTGGGAGTGGGGGCAGAACAAGGAGGCGACCCCAAACCAGCGGGATCGGGGGAATTTTGCGCAATTTTGGGCAATTTTGGGGAATTTTTGGGTTTTTAGCGACAGACAAACAGTGGGGAGGGTCTGAACTAGGGACGCGCCGAGGACAAAAAATCCTAAAAAATCAGATTTTCCCTCATTTTCCCCCCTTGCTCCCGCTTCACTCCTGCAGCCGAAACCCCCGAAATTTTGGGGCGGAATGGGACAAAATCCGATTTTTTTGGGGAAGCCCCGATTTTTCGGGGAAAACCCAATTCCTCGGGAATCCGGTAGGAAGACGCGGGTGGGGAGCAGACGGGATGGAATTCTCCTTATTTTTAAAATGGATTTTCGGGAAGGGGGGGAGCGCCTGAAAAAAGGGGAAAAAAAAAAAAAACAAAAAAATCCCTCGAAAGGTCCAAAAAACCAGGAAAAAAAAATACAAAAAAAAAAAATTTGAAGAGTTGAGAATAATTTAGGATTATTATAAATAATTATAAATTAAGGGGGGGGGGGTTTATCCCATTGGAATCCTGCGGAAAATCGGGAATTGGGGAGGGGGGACGTGGAAAGGGGGGGGGACACCAAAGGGGGGGGGGCACGCGGTGGAGGGGGGGGGTGAGTGGGCGTGTCCTGGCGGCGCGGGACAAACCAATCAGCGCGCGGCATCCCGCGGGGGGGCGTGTCCCCGGGCGCGGTAAAAGGGGCGTGGCCCGCGCGGATTTCTTAATGGAGCGGCGGCGGCGGGCTGGCGGCGCATGCGCGCTCGGCGCGGCGATGGCGGGGGGGTCCCGGGGCGCGGCGCGGAGCTGCCCCCCGCCGCCAGCACCCGGAGCGGGCGGAGCGGGCGGAGCGGCGGCACCGGCCCCGGCACCGGCAGCGGCAGCAGCAGCAGCTCCGAGAGGAGGCGGCGGCAGAGGAAGGGCGGCGGGGAGGCGGCGGCAGCGCGGCATGACATGACGGCGCCGCTCGGGCTCCCCCCCGCGCTGGCCCGACGCGCTCGGCTGCCGCTGCGAGGACGCGCCGCGGGAGAAGCCGCGCATGGAGAGCCTGGGCCAGTGCCGGGACGGGCTGGGGCACTGCCGGGACGGGCTCGGGCACTGCCGGGAGATGCTGCCCCACGCCGCGCTGGGCGCGCCGGGCGGCGGCGGCGGCGGCGGCGGAACGGGCGCGGACGGAGGAGCCGCGTTCGCGGAGCTGGCGGGCGCGGAGCCGGCGCGGCAGTGCCCGTTCGGGCTCGCTGGGCTACGGCGCCTACCCGTTCGCGCCGGGCTACTACGGCTGCCGCCTGAACCTGCCGCAGAAGCCCTGCGGGTACCACCCGCCCGACAAATTCGGCGAGGCCGGCGGCGCTCTGGGCGCCGAGGAGCTGCCGCCGGCGCGGGCCAAGGAGTTCCCGTTCTACCCCGGCTTCCCCGGCTCGTACCAGGCCGTGCCGGGCTACTTGGGACGTGTCGGTGGTGCCGGCGCTGGCCGAGCCGCGGCACGAGGCTTTGCTTCCCATGGAAGGCTACCAGGGCTGGGCGCTGGCCAACGCCGGCTGGGACGGGCAGGTTTACTGCTCCAAGGAGCAGCCGCAGCCCGCGCACCTCTGGAAGGCGCCGTTCCCAGGTAGGCAGCGGGCAGCGGGAGCGGGGCCCGCCGTGCGAGCGGCTCCTCCGCGGGGATGGATCAGGGCAGCCCAGAAATCCCATAGCCCGTGTATCCCATCGATTCCGTCTACCCCATAGAGCCGGATTTATCCCATCTATCCTGATATATTCCATATATCCCGATATATTTATTTCATCTATCCCATCTATTCCGTGTATCCCATCGATTCCGTCTACCCCATAGAGCCGGATTTATCCCATCTATCCCCATATTCCATATATCCCGATATATTTATTCCATCTATCCGGCGTATCCCACCTATCCCATCTATTCCGTCTACCCCATATAGCCGGATTTATCCCATCTATCCCGATATATTTATTCCATCTATCCCATATATCCCCTGTATTCCATCTATCCCAGAAATCCCATCTATTCGTGTATCTCACCTATCCCATCTATTCCATCTACCCCATAGAGCCGGATTTATCCCATCTATCCCGATATTCCATATATCCCGATATATTTATTCCATTTATCCCATATATCCCACGTATCCCACCTATCCCATCTATTCCATCTACCCCATATAGCCAGATTTATCCCATCTATCCCGATGTATTTATTCCATCTATCCTATCTATTCCGTGTATCCCATCTATCCCACCTATCCCATCTATCCCATCTATTCCGTGTATTCCATCTATCCCATATATCCGGATCTATCCCATATATCCTGGTATATTTATTCCATATATCCCATCTATTCCCTGTATTCCATCTCTCCCATATACCCCGGATCTATCCCATATATCCCGATACATTTATTCCATATATCCCATCTATTCCCTGTATTCCATCTCTCCCATATATCGTAACTATCCCATATATCCTGATATATTTATTCCATATATCCCATCTATTCCGTGTGTTCCATCTCTCCATATATCCGCATTTATCCCATGCATCCCAATATATCTATCCCATCTATCCATATATTCGGTATATCCCGATATATTTATTCCATCTATCCCCTATATCCATGTATCCCACCTATCCCATCTATCCTAGAAATCCCTGTCTTCAGTGTATCCCACCTATTCCCATCTATCCCATATATCCGGATTTATTCCCTATATCCTGGTATATTAATCCCATCTATCCATATTTTCCATCTGTCCCGGTATATTTATCCCGTCTATCCCATATATTATATTTATCCCCGTCTATCCCATATATTCCACATATCCCAATATATTTATCCCGTCTATCCATCTGTCCCATATATTCCGTGCGTCCCACCTATCCACATATATTCCATTTATCCCGATATATTTATCCCACCTATCCCGTCTATCTGGATCTGTCCCCAAATATTCCGTGTACCCCGTATTTTCCACATATCCCATTTATCCCATATATTCCGTGCATCCCATCTATCCCCTGTATTCTGTGTATTCCACTTATTCCCTATATCCCGATCTATTTATCCTTATATTCCGTATATTCCAAATATCCACATGTCTTTATCCCACATGTTCCCGATACCTGGATATACCCCATATATTCAATTTATCCCATTTACCCCGTACCCACCTATCCCATCCATTCCATAGAGCCGGGGGACATTAATTCCATATATCCCGGGATATTTATCCCATATATCCCGATATATTTATCCCATATATCCGGGTATATTTATTCCATATATCCGGGTACATTTATTTCATATATCCCAGTATATCAATTCCATATATCCTCTACATCAGGATATATTTATTCCATGTATCCGGGTATATTCATTCCATATATCCGGGTACCTTTATTCCACATATCCCATTTATCCTGGTATATTTATTCTATATATTCCATGTATCCGGGTATATTAATTCCCTGTATCAGGGTGTATTAATTCCCTATGTTCCCTATATCCGGGTACATTTATTCCATTTCTCCGGGTATATTTATTCCCTATATCCGGGTACATTAATTCCATATATTCCCTATATCCGGGTGTATTTATTCAATTTTTCCGGGTATATTAATTCCCCATATCAGGGTATATTAATTCCCTATATCAGGGTATATTAATTCCATATATTCCCTATGTCAGGGGGTATTTATTCCCTATATCCGGGTATATTTATTCCATATATCTGGGTATGTTAATTCCCCATATCAGGGTATATTAAGTTCCCTATATTCCCTATATCAGGGTGTATTTATTCCGTGTATCAGGGCACATTTCCCCCCCATATCCGGCCGTGTTTATTCCGCATATTCCGGGTGTGTTCCGCGTTTCCCACCAATTCCGCCCGCTCCGTGTATTCCATGCGCCCGCGGAGCTCGGGCCCGGCTAATTAGAGGGAAGCGGCTCAGGAATGCTCGGAGCGGAGCGGGCAATGTGCACGGGCACGCTCGGCGGGGCGAGGCCAGCGCGGCCCCAAACCCGACTTAATTCCATAATTCTGCCCTTCCCCGGCAGCCGAACCCGGCCCCAAAACACGGAGTTTAATGCCACAATTCTGCCCTTTCTCCTGATCCCAAACCCGGAGTTAATGCCATAATTCTGCCCTTTCTCCTGATCCAAAACCCGGAGTTGAGTTAATTCCATAATTCTGCCCTTTCTCCTGATCCAAAACCCGGAGTTAATGCCATAATTCTGCCCTTTCTCCTGAGTCAATCCCGGCCCCAAAACCGGAGTTAATTCCATAATTCTGCCCTTTCTCCTGATCCCGAACGCGGAGTTAATTCCATAATTCTGCCCCTTTCTGCTGGAGTAACCCAATCTCCAAAACCCCGCGGAAATTCCCGAATTCTGCCATTTTTTCCGGCAGCAATCCCGGCCCCACCAAATCCGCGGAAATTCCCTAAACCTGCCCTCCCTTCGGAGCCAATCCCGGCCCAATCCAACCCCCAAAATTCCCGAATTCTGCCCTTTTTCCCAATCCAATCCCGGCCCAATCCAATTTCCAAAATTCCCCAATTCTGCCCCTTTCTCCCGCGCCAATCCTGGCCCAATCCAACCCCCAAAATTCCCGAATTCTGCCCTTTTTCCCAATCCAATCCCGGCCCAATCCAACCCTCAAAATTCCCCAATAATTCCCGAATTCCGCCTTTTCTGCTCCCTCCCCTCCCCGCCGCTCCCCCGCGGGCGGAGAGCTCAAAAAAAAAGGGGGAAAAAATGAAAAAAAAAATTAATAAAAAAATGAAAATCGCTCTGCAAGCGAATGGCGGAGCGGCTCGGGGGCTGACAGGGGCCGGGCGCGCAATCAGCTCCCAATTTAACGCAATTAACGCCGGAGGTGTCAAGTGACAGCCGGAGCTGTTCGGGGGGAAGGTGGTTATTTCCCCTTTTATCGGCACAAAAACACCCCAAATTCGCTTTTTCCTTCACCTTTTATTTCCCCTTTTATCGGCACGAAAACCCCCAAATTCGCCTTTTCCCTTTACCCTTTAATTCCCTTTTATCAGCACCAAAAACCCCAAATTCGGCCTTTTCCTTTCCCCTTTATTTCCTTTTATTGGCACAAAAACCTCAATTTCGGCTTTTCCCTTTATTTCTCTTTTATCAGCGCCAAAACCCCCAAATCTGTTTTTCCCTTTCCGCTTTATTTTCCTTTTATTAGCACCAAAAACCCCAAAATCGCCTTTTCCCCCTTTATTTCCCCTTTATCAGCACAAAATCCCCCAATTTCGTCTTTCCCCTTTATTTCCTTTTCATCCGCACCAAAACCCCCAAATTCGGCTTTTCGGGGAATTCTGGGCACCCAGGAATGGGAATTCTGCCGCGCGGCTCCGGCTGCTTTTTATTTTTATTTTTTTGGGGGATTTTTATTTTTTGGGGGACCCCTCCCCTCTTTGTGACCCCAAAACGGATCCGCTGCCCCCCAACACCTCCCCAATTAACTCGCGGACCGTAATTAGCGCCCGTCCCCATTTTCCTGCCCCTTTTGGGGCGCCGGATTTGGGGTTCAGCTCCCCCCAAACCCCAAAATTCCGATTTTTGGGGTTTTTAGCCCCCGTTCCCCAGCGCCCCCCAAAAACCGCTGGAAATGGGAAACATTTGGATTATTTTGCCCATCCGAGGGGATTTTTGCGGTTTGGGGCCGCTCAGGGCGGATTTTCCTCTGCGGGAAAAGGGAAAAGGGGTGGGAGGAGAAAAGGGAAAGGAGGGGAAAAGGGGGAAAACGCCGAGTTTTGCCCAAATTTGCGGGATTTGAGGCGCCTGAGGGGCGGGCGCTGCTCCTTCATCGGCGGCCAAGGCAAACAGGGAATGGAAACAGGGAATTACAAAAGGGAATTAAAACAGGGAATTAAACCAGAATTAAAACAGGAATTATCCCCGCTGTGTTTGCATTCCCATTATCCACAACACCATCAGCCATCGGCGCCTCCCCCGCCGCCCTTTTCCTCCTTTTTCCCACTTTTTTTCCCTCTTTTTCCCCACCTTTTTTCCCCTTTTCCCCCCCTTTTTTTCCTCTTCTCCCTTTTCCCCAACTTTTCCCACCTTTTTTGTCCCTTTTCCCCCCATTTTCCTCCATTTTCTCTCCTCCTTCTTCCCCTCTTTCCCCCTAATTTCCATTGTTTTTTTCCCCCTTTTTCCCCCTTTACCACCCCCATTTTACCCCCAATTTTCCCTCTCCCTCCCCAAAATCCTCCCCCCAACCCCACAGGCCGCAATTCCCTTTTTTCCCCCTCATTTAATTTCCCAAAATTCCCATTTTTTACCCATTTCCGTTCACCCCCGCTTCTCTCCAAACCAAATCAATTCAGGTTATTCCCGTTTTTTATCCATTTCCATTTCACCTTTGTTTTTAACCCCTTTATCCCCATTATTTCTATTTATACCCATTTCCCGCGTTCTAACCCCATTTTTACCCGTTTCCAACCATTCTAACCCCATTTTTACCCGTTTCCAACCGTTCTAACCCCATTTTTACCCATTTCCACACTTTGTAGCCCCATTTCCCGCGTTCTAACCCCATTTTTACCCGTTTCCAACCATTCTAACCCAATTTTTACCCGTTTCCAACTGTTCTAACCCCATTTTTACCCGTTTCCACTTCACCCCCCGCTTTGCCTTTAACCCTTTTATCGCCATTTTTACCCATTTCCCCTGTTCTAACACAATTTTTGCCCATTTCCCCCCCATTCCAACCCCGTTTTCACCCATTTCCCCCGTTCTAACCCCATTTCTCACCCCATTTCCACCTCACCCCCGCTCCGCTTTTTAACCCTTTATCCCCGTTATTCCTATTTTTTACCCATTTTCCCCTGTCCCAACCCCACTTTTACACAATTCCCCCCCATCCCACCCCCGTTTTTTCCCAATTTCCCCATTTCTAACCCCATTTTCCCCATCCCAGACATATTCCCTCTGCGGGCCGAGCCCAGCCCGTTCTGCCGGGGCTGCGAGAAGCGCGTTCCGTACCCCAAAAATCTTTAACCCCTTTATCGCCATTTCTTACCCAATTTCCCCCATTCTAACCCCGTTTTTACCCCGTTTTTCCCAATTTCCCCCATTTCCAACCCCATTTTCCCCATCCCAGACATGGTCCCTCTGCGGGCTGTGCCCAGCCCGTTCTGCCGGGGCTGCGAGAAGCGCGTTCCGTACCCCAAAAATCTTTAACCCCTTTATCCCCTTTATTAACCCCATAACTCCCCGTTCTAACACCCCGTTTTTCACCCCTTTTTCATCCATTTTTTCCCAATTTCCCCCATTTCTAACCCCATTTTCCCCATCCCAGACATGGTCCCTCTGCAGGCTGTGCCCAGCCCGTTCTGCCGGGGCCGCACAAAGCGCGTGCCCCACAGTGACCCCCAAAACCCCTTTAACCCTTTTGATTAACCCGTTAATTCCCATTTTTACCATTTCTAACCCATTTTTCCCCATTTTCCCCCATTTCCCCCATTCCAGACGTGGTGCCCCCCCCAGGCCGAGCCCCGGCCCGTTCCGGCGTGGGCGCAAGAAGCGCGAGCCGCACCCCCGAACCCCTTTAAACCCCTTTATTAACCTTTTATTAACCCTTTAATGACCTTTCATTAACCCTTCCATTCCCATAACCCCCATTTTTTCCCCAATTTCCCCCGTTTCTGACCCCATTTTTTCCCTCATCCCAGACGTGGTGCCTCTCCAGCCGGAGCCCAGCCCGTTCCGGCGCGGCCGCAAGAAGCGCGTGCCCCACCGTGACCCCCATAACTCCCATTCTAACCCCATAACTCCCTTTTTTTTCCATTTTTTACCCATTTTTTCCCATTTTAAACCCATTTTTTCCCCATTTCCTCACTCCCCAGACGTGGTCCCCGCTGCAGCCGGAGCCCAGCCCGTTCCGGCACGGCCGCAAGAAGCGCGTGCCCCACCGTGACCCCCATAACTCCCATTCTAACCCCATAACTCCCATCTAACCCCGTAACTCCCATTCTAACCCCATAACTCCTTTTTTTTTTCCATTTTTTACCCATTTTTTTCCCAATTTTAACCCATTTTTTTCCCCATTTCCTCACTCCCCAGACGTGGTCCCCGCTGCAGCCGGAGCCCAGCCCGTTCCGGCGCGGCCGCAAGAAGCGCGTGCCGTACACGAAGCCGCAGCTGAAGGAGCTGGAGCGCGAGTTCGCCGCCAGCCGCTTCATCACCAAGGAGAAGCGGCGGCGCATCGCGGGCGCCACCAGCCTGAGCGAGCGCCAGGTCACCATCTGGTTCCAGAACCGCCGCGTCAAGGAGAAGAAGGTGCAGGGCAAGGCGCGGCCGCGCACCTGCGGGACACCTGAGCGGGAAAGGGGACGGGAGAACGGGGGAGAAACGGGCGGAAGGCTCAGCGTTGGACGCCGGACTTTGGGGCGGCGAGAATCGCCGAAATATGGGAAGCAAAGGGTTAAAAATTCGATGTTCATCCTTGGACTTTGGGGCGGCCCAGAATCGCCGAAATGTGGGAAACAAAGGGTTAAAAATTCGATGTTCATCCTTGGACTTTGGGGCGGCGAGAATCTCCAAAATATGGGAAACAAAGGGTTAAAAATTCGATATTTATCCTTGGAATTTGGGGCGGCCAGAATCGCCGAAATATTGGGAAAAAAAAAAAATCAGTTTTCAATGGGTGGAAAATTCAGCGTTGGACGTTGGACTTTGGGGCGGCGAGAATTGCCAAAAATATGGAAAAAATTGGGTTGAAAATTTGGTGTTTATCATCGTGTCCGCAGGACTTTGGGGTGGCCATTATCACCAAAATATGGGGAAAAAAAATAGATGGAAAATTCAATATTTATCCTTGGACTTTGGGGCGGCCAGAATCGCCAAAATATGGAAAAGAATCAGTTTTCAATGGGTGGAAAATTCAGTATTTATCATCGTGACGGTGGAACACTGAGGTGGCCACAATTGCCAAAATATGGGGAAAAAAGGGTTAAAATTTTGTTATTTATCATCGTGCCCTCAGGACTTTGGGGCGGGCCATAATCACCAAAATATGGGAAAAAAAAATTGGCGGAAAATTCAATATTTATCCTTGGACTTTGGGGTGGCCAGAATGGCCAAAATATGGATAAAATAGGGTTAAAAATTCAGTATTTATCCTTGGACTTTGGGGTGGATGGAATCACCAAAAACAAGGAAAAAAGTCAATTTTCAATGGGTGGAAAATTCAATATTTGTCGTCGTGCCCGCAGGACTTTGGTGCCGCCAGAATCGCCAAAAAAAGGGAAAACAATCAATTTTCAATGGGTGGAAAATTCAATATTTATCATCGGACTTTGGGGCAGCCAGAAT
>JAKDEW010000064.1:971783-974283 GCA_021963965.1 Artemisiospiza belli
TGGGATGATGCCTCAGGTTTTAGGTTTTTATATTTTTTGTGTCTATATCTATATATCTATATCTCTATCTATATATGATAATATCTATATATCTATATATCTATATCTCTATCTATATATGATAGAGATATCTATCATATATATCTATATCTCTATCTATCTATCTGTCTATCTGTCTATCTATCTATCTATCTATCTATATATCTATATCTATATCTATATCTATATCTATATCTATATCTATATCTATCTATCTCTATCTCTATCTCTATCTCTATATCTCTATCTCTATCTCTATCTCTATCTCTATCTCTATCTCTATATCTCCATCTGTATCTCTATATCTATATCCATATCTCTATATCTCCATTTCTATACAGATACATCGTGGTCCAGCAGGGCAGACAGACAGTTCTCACAGCCAGTCACAGCCTGGGGTTAACGTGGCTTTTGGATCAGTGGGATGATGCCTCAGGTTTTAGGTTTTTATATTTTTTTATGTCTATATCTATATATCTATATATCTATATCTCTATCTATATCTCTATCTATATATGATAGAGATATCTATCATATATATCTATATCTCTATCTATCTATCTCTGTCTATCTATCTGTCTATCTATCTATCTATCTATATCTATATTTATATCTATCTATCTCTATCTCTATCACTATCACTATCTCTATCTATATATCTCTATCTATATCTGTATATCTATATCCATATCTCTATATCTCCATATCTATACAGATACATCGTGGTCCAGCAGGGCGGCCAGGCAGTCCTCGCAGCCAGTCACAGCCTGGGGACACACACAGCCCTCTTTAATGGATTTTTTTATATTTTTATATTTTTTATATTTTTCAGATTCTGTGCTGGCTTAGTGTGATGCCTCAGGCTTTAGCTTTCAATATTTTTTATGTCTATATCTATATATCTATATCTCTATCTATATCTCTAGCTATATATGATAGAGATATCTATCATATATATCTGTATCTCTATCTATCTATCTATCTATCTATCTATCTATCTATCTATCTCTATATCTATATCTATATCTATATCTATATCTCTATCTATATCTCTATCACTATCTCTATCTCTATCTCTATCTATGTATCTCTATCTATATCTGTATATCTATATCCATATCTCTATATCTGCATTTCTATACAGATACATCGTGGTCCAGCAAGACAGACAGACAGTCCTCACAGCCAGTCACAGCCTGGGGTTAACGTGGCTTTTGTATCAGTGGGATGATGCCTCAGGTTTTAGGTTTTTATATTTTTTATGTCTATATCTATAAATCTATATATCTATATCTCTATCTATATATGATAGAGATATCTATCATATATATCTATATCTCTATCTATCTATCTATCTCTGTCTATCTATCTATCTATCTATCTATCTATCTATCTATCTATCTCTATCTATCTATCTATCTATCTATCTCTATCTATATCTCTATCTCTATCACTATCACTATCTCTATCTCTGTATCTCTATCTCTATCTGTATATCTATATCCATATCTCTATATCTCCATTTCTATACAGATACATCGTGGTCCAGCAGGGCGGCCAGGCAGTCCTCACAGCCAGTCACAGCCTGGGGTTAACGTGGCTTTTGTATCAGTGGGATGATGCCTCAGGTTTTAGGGTTTTATATTTTTTTATGTCTATATCTATATATCTATATATCTATATCTCTATCTATATCTCTAGCTATATATGATAGAGATATCTATCATATATATCTATATCTCTATCTATCTATCTCTGTCTATCTATCTATCTATCTATCTATCTATCTATCTATCTATCTATATCTATATCTATATCTATCTATCTCTATCTATATCTCTATCTCTATCACTATCTCTATCTCTATCTCTATATCTCTATCTATATCTGTGTATCTATATCCATATCTCTATATCTCCATTTCTATACAGATACATCGTGGTCCAGCAGGGCGGCCAGGCAGTCCTCGCAGCCAGTCACAGCCTGGGGACACACACAGCCCTCTTTAATGGATTTTTTTAAATTTATTTTATATATATGTATATATATTTATATTTTTTAAATTTTTCTATTTTTTCTATTTTTCCTATTTTTTATGTTTTTTATATTTTTCAGATTCTGTGCTGGCTTAGTGTGATGCCTTAGGCTTTAGGTTTTTTCATTTTTTTGTGTCTATATATCTCTATATCTCTATCACTGTGTCTATATATCTCTACCTCTATATCTCTATCTCTATCTCTATATCTCTATCTATATCTGTATATCTATATCCATATCTCTATATCTGCATTTCTATACAGATACATCGTGGGCCAGCAGGGCGGCCAGGCAGTCCTCGCAGCCAGTCACAGCCTGGGGACACACACAGCTCTCTTTAATGGATTTTTTTATATTTTTATATTTTTTATATTTTTCAGATTCTGTGCTGGCTTAGTGTGATGCCTCAGGCTTAAGTTTTTTT